>JBBPDA010057876.1:0-13408 GCA_037974385.1 Arnoldichthys spilopterus
TATCTATCTATCTATCTATCTATCTATCTATCTATCTATCTATCTATCTATCTATCTATCTATCATCTATCTATCTAGTTATCTATCTATCTATCTATCTATCTATCTATCTATCTATCTATCTATCTATCTATCTATCTGTATATCTATATGTCTGTTTATATGTCTGTCTCTCTGTCTATCTATCTGTCTGTCTCTCTGACTATCTATATGTCTGTCTGTCTATCTTTCTGGTTGTCTATCTATCTATCTATC
Organism: Arnoldichthys spilopterus; assembly: GCA_037974385.1. Classification (NCBI taxonomy): domain Eukaryota; kingdom Metazoa; phylum Chordata; class Actinopteri; order Characiformes; family Lepidarchidae; genus Arnoldichthys; species Arnoldichthys spilopterus. The sequence goes on from JBBPDA010057876.1 coordinate 256, forward strand.
TATCTATGTTTGTTTATTTGAAGGTCTGTGCTGTTTTGTTGGTTGTGTGTGTGCGTGTGTTGTGAGTGAGTGAGAGAGAGAGCGAGAGAGCAAGTGAGAGAGAGAGAGAGAGAGTGAGTGAGAGAAAGAGAGTGAGTGAGTGAGTGAGTGAGATGGCGCCTCGCGCGGAGCTGATGTCGGAGCCGATGGCCAGTGAGGAGGAATTAACGCCACATCTCACACACAGATAAAACTCCGCCCGCCGCTCGGATCACTATCCCTTTACATCGACATCTTTTTGAAAGTCACAGAGAGGACGAACCCGTTTTGATTTTGTTCTCGTTCGCGATTAACAGTCCTCGATTCGTCGAGGTTAGCTGGCGAGCTAACGTAAGCTAACTAGCGTTAGCATTAGCCTCAGCCTCGGGCCCTGTTTGGGTTATTTTATAACTTGTCGATTTCTCCCCGTCTCCGCTTTTCCGCGTTTATGTTTTTTGTGTATTATTTTTATTCGTCGGGTCTCATTTTCTGGCGGACTGGCTGCTCCGTATGTCCTGGGAACGAGTCAGCGGACCGAGCAACGCCGTTGAAGCCGTGAAGAGGTAACAGGGCTTCGGCCACAGTCCGGCTGTAATCGCGCTGCTATTGTTCGGCTTCGGGCTAATTTCACAGCTAACGCTAACTCCCCGTTCACCCACACTGTTAAACATATCACAGCAAGTTAAACACTTTTGTCAGTACGAGGGCGTAATCTCAATTGTTGTCAGGTGTTTGTGTAGTTTATATGGCTGTTGTCGTCTGTTTGTTTGGGAAATTCCTTAAGAGAGAAAACACCACTAGCTAAGCTAACGCTAACATGGAAGCGTTGTTGTTGTCCTCACTAATAAACCTCGCACGGACTCTAGTCTGGGCTCTCTGATATGTCCGAGTTCTGCTCAATCCACACACCCGTCTCTAAACGTAACATTTATTTGTATCAAAAAACGCTTTTTTTGTTTCTATCTGAATCAGGCCAGCTGACGTTCGTTTGAAGCATTTTCACGTCTATTGCGTTTTCAATTCGGGAATCGGAAAATTGCCATTTCTTGCACTCGAGGGGGTTGGGGGTGCTCCATAACGTGTCCGAAGGCTAAATCATGTGGCATTAAGTCGATGTCCCGTGTGGTTAACACCCCGGCTCATGTTAGCATCTTTCTCGCTGGCGCTGCTTGTGTTGATGTCGACGCAGAGCTCATCAGATGTCGGGGGACGTCGCTCCAGACCCCGCACGTTACCCACGAGAAGCGATGGGAAGTACGCGCTTTACAGGAGCCTGGGCGGTGTGATTTAAAGCAAATGGGTGTAAATTGTGAGCTGTTGCTTTTTATAGCTCACCGACGCGACGTTGAACTGATTTAGCGTCCTGTGTGAGAGGAACAGATGGAGTTTCTGCCACAGATCAACGTTACTGATGCGAATGAAGGACTGGGACTCATTTGACATGATCCATGAAAGCTTGAAAATCCTGACCACTGTCCTAATATTCTGACCATAAACCTCTATATAGTTCATATAATACTGTACGTCTTTGCTCCTTGGATAAAGCATGTTTTTACACTTCTACTAAAAAGGGATAGTCAAGAATGTGTTTATGTAACATTTTTGACTATTTTTTGTGATCTTTTCAGCTCACAACAGAGCTACAGACACACAGTTCTGTCTTGACAGCCTTATTTCTTCAGTGTGATTGTCGTGCGACAGAATGCTCCCACAGAGGATCCTCAGCATCTATAGGATCTAGTCACTGATCCTTGGGGAAGGAATTAGAATCGCAATCCTCTATGTTCTGAAATCTGTATCCACCTTGGTGCCAGGGGGCGTTGCTGTTGTGAGCCTCCTTGGGGGGACAACGTGCACTGTGCTTCGGGGCTCAGTAGGCTCGCAGGGTGATCCTCAAAGGAGTACGGGATAGCACTCCACGATCTCATGAGTGTCACTAGTGGCATCTATTATTATGACGTTTTCCACTGCCAGACACAGTAGTGTTTGTGGATGAAGATGTATTACAGTTTAGGATTGTGTTTGTGTATACTTATTTATCTCTGTGTGTGTGTGTTTGTTTATTTATATATATATATATATATATATATATAATATAAAAATCACTTAGATACATAAGATACATACTTAGACTTGGATACGTAAGTGTACACACACACGTTTGCAGTGTAAACCACAAGATTCATCACGATTTGATCCTACATTGATTACTTTGGCCAACAAAGTCACATGTCACATTGATTCATCGGATTGTGCTCTAATTTGAGATATATGCAATGAGTATTATACCTGTGATGTCATGTCCAGCAGGATTTAGGTCCAATACAGTGTATGTCACAAAAATGGGTAGCTCCTTATTTTCAAAGAACAATATTCTAAAGTTATAAATATAATTTATTTAAAAGTCACTTCTGCCTGGAAAAACAGGATTGTGAGTGTGGTGAAGGTTGGGACTTCTAAGCATGGCTTTACAAAAACACCCAAGGACGCACTGTTTATCTTACAATAGCAAAGAAACATAATTTAGAGAAAACATTAGTTTTTTGGAATATTTTATTCATGTTCTCAAAGTATAGGTTAGGGTTAGGTGATGTCATTTATCATGATAACAATAATCGTCATATTACTGGCCCCTATCTGATCGCACAGTATCGTGATCTATTTGGAAAATATTGAGTCCACTAGTTCACACACAACCTTTTTGTTGAACTTCATATGTTGTCACTGTCCAGCGTTGTTGTATTTTTCCTATTTGCTTATGTTACTTGATTTTTGTGCCATGTGTGGTCCACTCATTGTGAGTACACACAGTGTTCAAACATTGTGGAGAAATGAATACTAACCAGGTTTAAGGATAGGATGGAGACAGCCTGCCCTGTGTAAGACGTGCTACAGCATTTTTGTCTTTAAGCTGTAGGAAAGAAAAAGCGCTCATTACTAGTTAAAGAAATGTGTGAAAAGCAGAATATATTACTGGCCTGATCTCTTTGCACGCAAAGGCCTACTTCTGGAGCTCCTCTGCTTCAAACACTGGAGGATCAGAAGCTTATTATGATCTCTTAGCTAAGGGTATTGAATCTGAGCTCCGATGACATTCCCGTCCTGACACTCTGGGTGAAATGCATAAGCTGTTGACTGTGCAGCTCTGTATGGTGCATTTAAATTATTCTGTTGACCTTTTTATGGGCTGGCTGGTATTATGAGTGTTTGTTTTTTGTGCAAATGAAAATTTAGATTAGCGCTTGTGTTGGTACAGTGCTGCAGGTAAACACTGACCCCAGCCACATGGACCTTCGTTGTATGTACTTAGGCTAGTGCTGAACGATGCATTGTCTGCGCATCGTTCTCGCAATACTGCAAATGAGCTACTAGCCAATCACAACACTTGGAACTTCCATGTGAGGGGGGTGGCTAAAATGTTGTAGGATAAATAAGCATATATATATGTAAACATGTTGGTTTTGTGTCATCACAAAAACTACAATTTGAAAATGGGATGTTTTCACAGCTTGTTTTCCATGTGTGGACTGTATGGGTGGGACAGTGATTGTACATTGTAAAGCTTTAACAATAGATAATAAAGGACTCTTTAATATATACAAAAGCATCACAATACTGATATTTTGTCCATATTGTGCAGCCCTGGTTTGGGATGTTTTTGTTTTGAAATCTGACATTAGATTTCAGTGTGAAGTGGTCGTGGTTCTTGAGCGACCGCATATGAAGGAGCAATAATGAAGACACTGGATGCCACTAATGTTAACGTGTAGTTGGTGAATTCATAGGTCTAGAGTAGATGATGAGGGTTAAGAGAAAATACTTTTATTAATACGTTTCGTGGGGCAATGGTGGCTACTTCAGTTTGGAGGTGTGTGATTGTCATTTGGCATATCACCAGTTCATAAGCTGTACATTATCCTCATCATTATTAAACTCCCCCAGTTAAAACTTGTCAGTCTTCACCGAGTTAATCCTGCCAGTGCAAACTTGTGGTGATTGTTGATCTAGAGCAGGGGTAGGCAACTGCAGTCGTGGAGGGCACGAGTCCAGCACAGTTTGGTGATTTTTTTTTTTTTTTAACCCCCCCTGCTCAAACACACCTGGTTCAACTCATTTGTTCATTGCCAGGTTTAGATTGTGTTTGAGGAGAACAACTGCCAAACCGTGCTGGACACCAGCCCTGCTGCCCCGGACCCCCCTTGACCTTGAATGACGTCTAAGTCACAGGAACTCTGCTTTGGCCGATCAGACCGAGGTCGCGTTGAAATCAGATTCGCACTCTTAAGAAAAATTGTCACAGAGATTGTGGCAGATATGTAGCCTTTGTTTAAAATTATGAAAGGTTCTTGTGTTTCGGGCTCTAAGTATAACCAAAATGTAATGACACACATTATTGTGACACAACATGCTTAGCGCCTGGTTGGCTGTGTTTATTTGCCTGCAATTGTACGTGACCTACGAGGTCAGTCTTGCTGCCAAAGGCTCTCGGCTCCAGTGGCTTTGACTTCTATATTTTTAAGGGCGCGTATGACACAAACATGTCATAACATTTAAAGTCATGTCGTACACTACGCCTAGGTTTGCCGAAATCTGTGTTTCTTTCTAAATCGGTGGCACTAATGTGGGGAGGCTGCATTAACAGCTTCTTCTCTTCTGGAATGGCTTTATATGTTGGAACATTGGTGTGAGAATGTGATTGGACTTATCCACAAAAGCATGATGCATGATGATCGGTTCTGCATCACAAATGCCATCCCACGGTCATGCCCCCCATTACAAACAAAGAAAAAGTGCCAGATTTGAATGAATAGCTTAGCTTTTTAAAATTATTTATTTGTTTTATTTATTTATTTTTTTTTTTTTAGGTTTTGTTACTAACCCTTTTCCTGCCCCCAGACTAAGCAATGGGCTAGAAGATCGGGGTGCTGTGTCTCTTCAAGCTGATGGCTGATTTCATGATTTAAAGACACACGGCCTTGCAGTGGCTGCATCATGGTATTAGAGGTTTTGGTACAGTCTCTGTTGGTTTTAGGCTTTTCACTTCGGGGCTCAAAAAAGTTTTGCTGAATGATGGAGGGATGGTATTCATTATAGTGACCTTTTTGCTTAAAGAGAAGTAAATGTGAGCTTGTCATGATCTGAGCAGGAAGAGGCTTTGTGGAAGTCATTTTGTAACCATCGACAAATATTTTGGCCACCAATGGCTTAATATCCTTAATGCAGGCAGCTCTTTCTTTTTTAAAGCCTTTAATCCTGGAATACTTTAATTGGCCTACTCTCTTTCAGCCCCGGCCTGAGCGAACCCTTTGGGTCCATGCAAGGACAAGGATTGAACATTTTCTTTTCAAAACAGCTGTTGTGCCTAACATTTGCTGGAAAAAAACGAGACACTCCTCTCCATTATGCACTGTTCTCATAAGAGTAAAGGAAAGCTGGTAGAAAATGAGGCTTGTTATGTCCCCCAGCCCCATTATCCTGTTTTTGCTGGGTCTATTACATTAGTAATGTGCTGAAGGTATCAGGCGTTCTATCTGGGCACGTATGTTTTCTCTCTTTGTGAAAAGCCAGGGATGACCTTACTTTATTCTGTATTCCCTTTTCTCCTATTACAGCCTGAGCAACACTGAGACCTGGATTACAGTGCAGACTGACTCATACTGTGCCAGGAACACATGAGAAAATAAACGTTGATCAAGTCCGCTTCAGTATTCATGTGGTTAACTCTGTCTTGGCTGGGTTTTTACAATCTATTCACTGTGCTTCTTACCATCTGGGTATTCTAGTTTGCATTGGTTTGTTTTATGAGGTATATATTTTGTATGTACATGTATATTGTATGAACACACTAAGGAAATTAAAATCTAGCATTGTGCTATATTGCGATTGCGATGTTTTTCAGTATATTAAAGGGTCCATTGGCTTGGAGTGTGTACGTATATTTAAACATTCAGAATGTGCGTTTACCCATTCATACAGTCCACATATGTAAAAATCTATCTTTTTATTTAACCCGCAACAGTTTAGCCCCGCCTCTTCACGTGAAAGTTCTAAGTGTTATTGTGATTGGCTGGAGTCTCATTTGCATATTGCAGCCTTCTGCGATATCAGTATTGGGAGAGATCGATATTTTGATTTGATGTACAGATGATGCATGTTGCAGCACTAGTGTAGTATGTTTTCAGTGCATGCTGGTCAGTGTGTTAGCTAGTGGCTAATGTAGTAGCTAAGTGAGGTATTCCGTAGCATCCTTGATCACTTTAAGGCCTAAAATCTAAGCAAAAAACATTTGAGGGGAACAGTTTTGGGATAAATCAGAAATCCTGGTTTGTGATCTACTCCCAAGGTCTATTGTATCATGCTGATCAGGAAAATTCCATTGTCCCATTTTAAAGTCTGAAATCTTATACCTTTATGTTGCTAATTATGTGATAAAAACATGTTAATAGGGGAGAAATTAAGCTTGCATATGTTGAATCAGTAGAGTTTTTCACTCTGTATCATTCGATTAGTTTGTATTAGTTTATATTAGTTTACTAAATGCTATTAGGATTAATATTTTTAATCCTTATTTATATATGCACCAGTTTCCCAAGTCAAGTAAGTGTGCTTGGCCAGTAAATGATTTCTAATGGGGGTGTAAATGTTTTATCCTGTTTCAGTCCTACATAAGTTATTTTAGCCATCGCTCTGATCATTTTTGATGCCTTAAAATTGCAGCAGTGCCGTTCGGTTCTATACTGGGGTCTGGAGTCAGTATGAAATTTGGCTTTTCACGCAATCTGCTATATTTCTGTGGTCATAAATTATAATGTAACAATTTATTATTAATAGTCAAACACAGCAATCGAGCACTATTTTGGTTGATTCATCGATACAGATCGATTCATTGTTACACCCCTAACTTTTTCCTTTTTCTCTCTTTGCAGTTGTGGACTTGCCGTGCGGCTAATGGACACATAGGAGGTGCTGTGTTCATCTTCAGTTCCCCTCCTACGTGGGTCAGTCACTATGAAGAGTGAGGTCCCGTCTGATGCACGCCGCAAACAGGAGGCCCTGAAGGGCCCACTGGGAAACCCTGAGCCCATGGATACAGCCAAAAGCTTCCCAGCAGAGATGGAAGTGATCGGCAAGGCGGGCAGCGAATTCACACCACTGTGCGGCGAGACAAGACACCGATCCCTGAGAGACGCCGGAGGTCGCAGAGACTCGGACAGGGGGCTCTCGGGGCGTAAAAAGCGCAAGAGCCAGCAAGCGGGGCCCTCGGACTGTACCTTGAAGGAAGGACAAGTTAGTGAGACGATGCTGCCTCCTCCCCGCCACAGGGCGGCCACTCTGTTGGAGACGCGCAGCGAGGACGAGCGGAACCCAGAGTCTTCGTTTAGTGACTGTGCTTCTTCACCTTCCTCTAGCTTACGTTTCGGTGATTCGGACACTATTAGCTCAGAAGAGGACCGGAGTCCTGCAGATGGCCCCACAGCGGCCCGACAGCAGCAGCTAAAGGCGTCCGGTCCGGCTTCAACAGGAAGCCCTGGCGGTGGAACCGCGGCAGCGGTGGGTATAAGACCCCTGCTAAGCCGAACCCGTGCCAGCAGGCCTCATAAATGGGCACGACTGGAACCAGAAACCAATCACGTAAAGCGGCAGTGCCTGAGCTTGCGGCGGCCGCTGAACAGGAAGCGCTATGTAAAGGGCGGGGCTGGGGCCGGAGCCCAGAGGACTCCTAAGCAGAAGGAGCGCCTTCTCCTGCAGAGGAAGAAGAGGGAGGTGATTGCACGGAGGAAGTACGCTCTCTTGCACAGCACCAGTAGCTCCAGTGAAGAGCTGACCTCCGACTCCTCCTCGTCTTCCTCTACCGAGGGGGAGGATGAGCTGTATGTGGGCGTGAGCAGCAGTGGTGGGAGTCAGGCGAGCAGCAATGCTGTGGCCTCAGGTAAACCCCCTCTACTTTCCACCAAGGATGTCTTAGCGATGCAGACGTTTCAGGAGCTATTAAAGAGCAGGAAAACGAGGCCTATTTACACTTGATGGTGTCTGACGTTGGGGCTAAACGATTAATCATTTTTATATCGAAAATGCAGTTTAAAATGTGCAGTGTTTAGCTTTAGTACAGCTTACAGCTTATACAGTGTTCGTCTTCACAAATAGGGGGTGCGATGATGAGGTGTTCAGTTAACATAAGAGATGTAAATCACATGTTTCATCACTAATTGTGGGCAGTGGTGGCCTAGGCCGGGCACTACTGAGGTACCCTTGAGCAAGGTACCGTCCCACTACACTGCTCCCCGTGCACTGTTGGTAGCTGCGTGCTGCTCCACGTGTGCACGTGTGATGGGTTAAATGCAAAGGTCACATTTCGTTGTGGTGCTTGAGTGTGTTCACAATGACAGATATTTTAGCCAACAGTCTGATTATTTTCGATAACTTATGGTTAAATTTCACACAAAATGCTACATTTGCATGAACTCTCACATGCAAATGAATTACAATGTGAATATTTTGTTATTAAAGGGCAAGTAGACCAGTGTAGTCATAAGCAAAAGCAGCTACTTGTCACATTGATGTGATCAGATTATGCAGTTTTGGTCGATGCATCGATACAGATCGACCCATTGTTACGCCCCAGTTAGCGTAGCACTATGTAAGCTTGGACAGCAATAGAGTATTACTTTTACATAATAATCTAATACTGTTCATCAGGCAAACCCCCCGTTTTTTAGCTTTTAAGAGTAAGCCGCTATCCCTGTTTCAGAAGCAGTCAATTGGTTGCGTTCTTGCACACAGCCATTCTGTTCGCCATGTTCCTTACTAGCATAAGAGATGTATAAGGAATGTCAGGGACTTTGTTGTTTACCATCTGAACTAGATGTGACATTCGGCCTCTGATTGACCACTCAATTCAGTCACGTTTGTCCCACCCCTTCCTTAATATCACCTTGGTGTAGCAGGTCAAAAAATATATTTTAATATCATACAAATATAATTAAATTTAATTAAATATATTTGCCTTTTAATCATGTTTCCCTTCAAATGCTGCAATCTCAAAACACTCGTTGGAGCCGGTGTGTGGGGGTATTAGACAGAAATACACATTTTCGTGATTGCGTGGTTACACTTTTCTTTCTTTTTTTTCTTCGTTTCTTACTTTTATTTAATATTACACTAAATCGAATGTTCATGTGTTTATAATGTGCTTTAGTCGACTACATGAGCAAGTTATCGCACTCATTCTTTTCTCTACTCTTCAGCTTTTCTGACAAAAAAAAAAAACATGAAAAAATGCCGTTTAAGCCTGTCGGTGCAGTGATTTATGATGGACATTTTGCAAATCACACTGCACTAAATCTACTTAAACCAGGTGCCATCCAGCATGCTTATTTAATAGTAGGGGAAACACTGCAGATACAAGCTCAACATTTACTCTGTCCTTATGTGAGGTTTCCACCAGACCAGTTCATTCGTACAAAAGGGTATGACCTAGCAGTTGTGAGCGCACATACAGTGGCCTGCATAGAGCAGGAATCTTTAGATCGTGTTTATGGTGTGTAATAACTACCTCTGGTAGGTCAGTGTGTATGATAAGCTGTATGCTGCAACCTTCAGATTGCTTAAGCCTTTTGGGGACTTTGACTGACAGAAGAGCATTAGAGCAGTGTTCTATGGCAAACTGTTTTTGTTTGGAAAGGAATGTCAGAAATGAAAAGAATGTCTTCAGCGGGAAGTTTTTCTCGCAAACAGATTGGTACTTGCCTCCTCTTACCTTTTAAATGTGTGGTCGTTTTTAGGAATGGATTCTCGGATTCAGGACGTTATGGTGACATCTGTTACAGCATTTTTAAACACTTAATATCAGTGTTTAGAAACTTTGGCTTTTCTTGCTTTCACGTTTCTCAGGTTGCCGTAATGGGCTCTTATCATTAAGATCCGCTTTTTGGAGAGGCACTGACACTGGGGTTGTGTATCCCTTTTGCACGGACAGTACTTTTTCTAGATTATATTTCAATTGAGGGAGAATCTAGAGATGAAACTTGGCCCAAAGCAGCAGAAATTTAGGGACAAATTGGTGTGGAATTATTTGAGTGATGCATATTTGTGATATTTTTAAATGTGGATATGTACCAGTACTTGATCTGTAGAATTGTAATCGACATAAATTAAGATTACAGAAAAAACGTTAACCTTTCTAGAGGGTTTCCGTTGCAGTAGAATGAATGAAAAGTTTATTTATATAGCATTCTCGTACAGAGGTCAGTCAGTGAGCTTCGCAGTGATAAAAATTAGCATAAAAAGAAACGTAGGCAATAAAATTAGGGACAAAATCAAAATACAGGAAAGAGGAGTGAAAAAGTGCTGATGGAAGTAAAGTAGGATTTAAAATAAAGTTTAGACAATAAAACGTGCACGATCAGGTTCATGCTCAGGTTTGTGCTTGGAGCAGGAGCAGCCCGTTTTTTTCCTCTTATGCTCGTTTTCTCAACGAGTTTTTTTCTTGACTCTCTTTCTTTTACAAGTTCTTTTACCATCATGTGCATGTTATATTGTCAGCCTAACCTCGGTTGAGGTTAGAGGCTCAACAACATCGTCAAATCCTCATCAATGCTGTCAGGGCAGTGTTTATTTTTCATAAGTGTCACATTGTTGACGTTACGTAATTTAATACTTAGTGCAGTAACTAGATCACCAAACAATGGGCACTACCAAATGAGCAGTGCTGACCTAGTGGTTAGGACACTGCCTTAGGGACCTGAAGGTAGCAGGTTCGAGTCCCGGCTCGGGCGCTACTACACTGCTCTGTTGGTTACTGCCCGCTGCTCCACGCATCAATGTGTGATGGGTTAAATGCAGAGGTCATATTTCGTTGTGGTGCTTGAGTGTGTTCACAATGACAAATAGTCACTTTATAAATGCGTAGTTAAATAACAGTATGGGATAGCAATCTTATCTGTTTGATGGTGATTGTTTATAAGCTATATCTTGTTGGATTGTCTGGTTCTGATACTGTGCAACCCTACAGAGAATTATGGGTAAGATAAAGGAAGAGTAAAGACAAAATCTGAAATATTATGGAATTGTTCCCAAAATAACATAAAATGAAGTTTGTCTAATAACAGGAGCCACATTCATCCTGATGTTCCTAAAAGAGCAGTGTTCCAGTGAGTGTGTTCCAGGCAGGACCTATGCTGAACAGGCCTTAAGTGTAAGTGTATGGGTTTTGTGACCTCAGCAGTAGTATTTCCTCAGAGGCAGTGATAAGATACTATCACAACTGTTTAGATCACAGTATGGTATTGTGGTTCTTTTGACTGTAGCTGTTTTGGTGAGTCAAGTCGGCTTTGGTTTTCAGTTTAACCATACACAGTTCAGTATGTAGTGAAACAGAACAGGACCACGGTGCTACATGGAAACACAGGAGCACAGAAACGACATCTATGACAACATAAAGTGCATTGTGTGCTAACGTAGCAGGACCATGTAAAGACGGGTAGAAATTAACACCATTGAACAGTTATGGATCTACCAGGCCTGCGATGGGTTGGCCTCCTGTCCTGGGTGTACCCTGCCTTAGGCCCGTAGTCACCTGGGATTGGGTCCAGCTCTCCTGCGACCCAGTAACAGAAGAAGCAGTTTAGAAAATGGATGGATGGATAGATTTACCAGGTGCAAAATTGCGAGTTTTACAAAGATGCAGCAATGTTACAGAGAGAGGTCAGGTGTAAACGTAACCTGGGTAGAAGGAAGAAGGGAGCAGCATAATGTTGCTGGTGGTTTTTGGGTGCAGCATATGGTGTTAATGACCCTGACGGAGTGGAGGGAGACTATAATGACCACCTCGAGTGACCTCACTATCCACTGTTGGGCCTTGTGTTCCATGATAGTGCAATTTCCAAACCAGACAGTGTTGCAGCTGCTCAGGATGCTCTTAATAGTGCCTCTGTCGAAGGTGGTGAGCATCGGTGGTGGAAGGTGGGCTTTCCTTGGCCTCCTTATCCTTTCCAATTTGCACGGAAAATGAATGAAGTCTTGTGCCATCTTGTGGACTTTAGAAGCAGTGTTATCAGAGTAGACGTGCAAACCAAAATAAAAGTATATTGAACGCTTTTAAAAATATTAAAAAATAATAAATGTTGATCCTCTGCACAGTGGTATTAATATAATATGCAGAAAAAATCTCAACTACTTTCTTTTAACATTTTATTCCCAATGTCTAATAATTCCGCTATCAGATTTTTACATGAATTAATGGTCTTAATTAGGGAGTAAATAATAAATGTTTTAACTAATAAAATACGCCAGACTATCGTTTCAAGTGGAGATATAGTTTTCCATGGTAGGGTTTTAAAGAAAAAGCTCTACCTAAAACTGTTTTAAAGAAAAAAAATTGGATTGAAGCAGAACTCAACCTTTTAGAGAAAACATTTGCACTGACATAAACAAGGTTTCTCATTGGTCAGTGAATCCACCACAGTGGTTAAGAACAAAAATTATTACGTTCTTCTCATTTTGTCAAATTGGGCGTAAGAGCCTGAGTGACTGGGATGGTCATTTAGATGATGTAAAACAAGATGAGTAAGGTGTTGTGAAATGAGCACAGACCAGCAAGATGTTGGCTCTCAGTAAGCTGCAAATCTCATAATGACGATTATTAAAATGTGTAAAAGAGTAAGAACCTTGCCTGTAGCTTCTTTCAGATTAGAGCAAGCCCAGGGACGTAGTTGAAAGTGTATACAGGAGCACTCCTGGCTCTTAAATGGGCAACGACCCAGGTTTAGTCCCAAATGCCAGTGGGGAAAAAACGGCCGCCTTCTTATAAAACCTTCCTGTTGGTTCAGTTTTTTTCTCTCTCTGCAGCCATTCAGGTTCGGGACTGCAGGCAACAAGGCCAGAATTTTCCATTCTGTTGACTTTGCTTTAGTGCTGCGTGTGTAAGGACACACACACACACACACACACACACACAGTTTGCATAGATGAATGTTTGTCCCCCACACCCACTTTTACAAATACTCTGAGAATTTCAAGTTTGAGACACAGTCACATCTCTCTCTGTTTTTTCCCTTACTTCTCTCTCTGTCTCTGTCTCTCTCTCTGTCTCTGTCTCTCTCTCTGTCTCTGTCTCTCTCTCTGTCTCTGTCTCTCT
>JBBPDA010057906.1:0-13406 GCA_037974385.1 Arnoldichthys spilopterus
ATGAACAGCATTCGCACATATGTGTCCTTCTTGTCCAGATGCGAGAGAGCCAGATGAAGGGTGGTGGCTATCGCATCATCTGTTGAGTGGTTCCGGTGGTACACAAGCTGCAGGGGGTCCAGTGAAGGAGGCAGCAGGGTCTTGACATGCCTCATGACGAGCCTTTCAAAGCACTTCATGATGATGGGAGTGAGTGCAATGGAACGGTAGTCATTGAGGCAGGACACTGGAGACTTCTTTTGCACAATAGTCGTAGTCTTGAAGCACGTTGGCACAGTGACGCTGCTCAGGGAGATGTTGAAGATGTCAGTTAGAACATCTGCCAGCTGGCCTGCACATTCCCTAAGCACCCTGCCAGGAATGTTGTCTAGTCCAGCAGCTTTCCATGGGTTGACTCTGCGTAGAGTTTTCCTCACATCAGGTGTGTTTAGGCACAGTACCTGGTCATTGGGAGGAGGTATGGACTTCCTCGCTTCCACGTTGTTCAGTGCCTCAAACCGTGCATAGAAGTTGTTCAGCGCGTCTGGAAGGGAGGCATCACCGTCACAGGCAGGTGTTGTTGTTCTGTAGTTGGTGATAGCCTGAATGCCCTGCTATAGGCGCCCCCGCTGTCGCTAAAGTGGCTGTGGTTGCAGCCTCCCTAAACATGAACCAGTCTATGTTTTCAAAACAGAGATGGCTCCTGCTGGCCAGGTTTTAACCTGTTTCCGAACTGGTTTTGAGCTCTTCACGGGTTGTCTGTAAGCTGGAATAAGCTCAACATTGAGATGATCTGATTGGGCCAGGTGGGGGCGGGGCTCAGCTCGGTATGCGGCAGGAATGTTTGTGTAAACAAGATCCAGCGCATTGTCCCCTCGTGTAGCAAAATTTACATACTGGTGGAATTTAGGGAGCACAGTCTTTAGGTTTGCGTGGATCGCCTGTTTGCCAACAAATACGTGAGAAAATAATTAAAATGTTTAAAAACAATGTTCCTCAAAGGAAGATAGGAAGAGATTTGGATATTTCACCTTCAACAGTGCATAACATAATTAAAAGATTCAAAGCAATGTCCGTGTTTATTTATAAATATATATATTATATATATTATATATATTGCTTATTTATAGCTAGCTTATTTATATATATATATATAAGTAATCAAAAAAGTAAAACAGCATACACACATTTAGTTTGAATATTGACAACTTGTAATTTTTAAATGTAGATTTTAATTTATCTCTCAACTAAACAGCAAACAGACTATAACTACATAAATTACATAAAGTCTCTCACTCAGAGAGTTATACAGTCATAGACCTAGCAGATTTAGAAACCCTCAAGGCAAATATCAGGAAGCTAGCTATGTCCTCATACTAGAATTTTTGTTCCCAGTAGTATGTCATCCTGTTATCTTTGACATACTGGAAAAGTTCATGATCATTAGTCATACAAGGGTAGTGTGTACTATTTCTGGGCAAATTTGAAAACAGTTACAGAATATTTCCTACATAATTCAGAGCACTCAGATCTGTGCACATTTTTAGACAACACTGATTAATAAGGGCCATTATACCAGCATAAGAAAGGTTTAAACTAACTTTTTCAATACTGTATCTTGCAGAAGTGATTAAGCTTGCCTATTACCTGATACAATGATATCTCTCCATATTCTCTTCATGAGTCTCTCTAGCAATTTACTCTTTGTCCCTCGCACTAGGCTCACCACTACGGAAGGCCAGTCCTTTAGTGCTGTTGCTCCTGAACCATATAACTCTTTTCCTCAGTCTCTCCATTATTGCTCTTCTTTCTGTAAATTCAAAACCTACCTTAAAACTTTCCTCTTTAATAAATATGTCTCTCTCACTTTCCTTTTTTTGTAAAGAGACCTTGGGTTTGTGAAAGGTGCTATATAAATGTAACGTTGTTGTTGTTGTTGATGTGATGAATCAGATGTGTTAGAGTACGGAAAGCTCTAAACTGCCCCTAAAGTGTCTCTTTTTGCTTGCTAGCTCCCTGTCTGCCACAGAATGTGACTGCAGTCCTGGACTGTACAGCTGACCAACTTGCAGTGCAGTGGCAGAGCACATCTGCCTCTGATCTCTACACAGCTGTAGCGATCAGCAGCACTGGTCACCAAGCTTCTTGCAACATCTCCTCTTCTTCTTCCTGCTCCATCCTGGGCCTGCACTGTGGCCAGACCTACAACATTACTGTGGCCAGCTCCTCCAGCAACTGTAGCATCCTGCAGGCCTCAGCTGGCCAAATTCATTCAGGTAGGTGTAAATATTAATAATTCACAATTCATTAAAAATTAATAATTCATTATATCAGGACCAAGCAAGTTATACACCAAATATATATAAGTGCAAATATACACCACATCCTACTTTCCACTAATGTATTTTACTAGTTTTTATATGTAGCTTGCAGTATGTCATACTGTGTTTCTTCAAGTGCAGCAACCTAAGCCTCATAGCTCACAGTGCTAAACTAAAGAAGCAAAATTTGAAATTACACTTTTGCAAAATTATTTGTTTAATTGTTAATCCCCTATTGTAGTTGGAATCTCTGTCAGGTTAGAGCAAACTGATAACAAAACAAGTCAGGTAACAGTAAATTCACAGCAAATCCAATAATTTTCAAGATTAGAAAGGTTAAAACGTCTCACCAAGTCTAGGAAAGTCACGAAAAATGATTGTTGCTGTTTTTCAAGTAAGCATCCGAACATCCAAAATTTTTTGAGTGTGTCAAATCTGTCAGAATTTACAAAATACAATAAAATTGTCCAGTTCAAGGTCCAGTTTCTGGTAAAAATGAGGGCTGTTAAATCACACTCATCATTTATTTTGATGTCAGCTTGAGTTTAGCAGTGTATAACTGCTATGGTCTTACTGACTCAAACACGCATATACAGCATTTCTTCTTGATTTACAGTGATAAGTTGGCAGTCCTAACCCATCCCACTCCTCTCTCTTTAGCCCCCTGTAATCCCCAGAATGTCTCAGTCAATCTGCAGTGCAGCTCTAACTCTGCCATCGTGCAGTGGGAGTCCTGTGGTACAGCACAGAACTACATTGTTACCGCTCTGGGCAATCTGGGTGGAAACATCATGTGCAGCTCCAGCAACACCACCTGTGTACTCAATGGCCTGAGCTGTGGCCAGATGTACAATGTTACCGTTGTCAGCCGCAGAGACCAGTGTGTGAGCAAAGTGAGCAGTGCCGTGGAGCTGATCACAGGTATCTCTTTACACACTCATAACAGTTATGCCAGCTAGTGAATGATGTATACACCTCTGTTGCTTCTAGATACAATGCTGGTTACATGTGTTTAACTGTTTGTGTGTAACTAATGAAAACTTGTTTTAAACAGTTTGTTCTCCCATGATATACAGTCATATGCAAAAGCTTGGTGTCCCTTGCATATGTTTTATTGGTTTTCTACACACTTCCACACGCTATACTGCATAGTTACTGTGTATTCCTGAAATTAACGAAAATAAAATATAAAATGTGTCCTGTGCAAAACATATTATGTTTTATTTTTTTCAAATATTTTAACTCTTGCTCTAAAAATTGATGATAAATGTATAATTGTTCCCTGTACTTGTTAACTTATTCTTATTTTTAAAAGTCAACAAAGGATTTGCTTAAGCCCATAGAGATTGTAATGGTCTGAGCTTAAATCTATATTACTTTTAAGAATCTACCATCAGCATATATAACATATGAAGGAGTCACAAAGTTTGCACAGAAAATAGAAGTAAATAGAAGTATAAAATCTAAGTGTCAAATTGAACGCATTGTGCATTCTGTCAAGCTGTCAGCAGACCTTCTTTACTTAAACCATTACAACTGTTCCTAGTTCTTCACTCTCATGTGTAATCTCACAGGTAACCCCACCCTCTGCAAATTCATTCACAGCAAAATTCCTAGTGTTAATTTAATTATCATGGTGTTTATTTGTGTCCGGCTAGACACTCTATGTTACTAACATTGCATGTGTCAGTTCAACACTGGGCTATGGTACAATTTTCGACTCTGGATTCATAACAGAACTGTTGTTTCTGCTTGTCTCTCCCTCTTTTTTCTTTTTTTCTCTTTGCCTCTCTCTTTTTTACTTATCACTCTTCCTCCAGCTCCCTGCACCCCAAGTCACGTCACATCTAGCCTCAACTGCGCCTCCAATTCTGCCGTTGTCTCCTGGGATTCAGCCCTGGGCGTCACCTCATACTTGGTGAGCGCTGTGGGCAGCACTGGCTATAACACTTCCTGCAACAGCACAACCCCACAGTGCTCTATCACAGCCCTTCAGTGTGGTCAAGATTACAGGATCAGAGTCACAGCCCAGTACAATGGCTGTTTCAGCCCTGCCAGCCAAGATATCACCCTCAGTGCAGGTACCGGAGCCACATGGTTAGCACAAGGGTCACTGGAGCCATGGGCTTTGGGCAAAGAGGATTAATTGTTTCTCAGAAAGCTCTTTGACTAGCCAAGTCACTTCTGTGAATGATAACTGATTTATATGCAAAGATATAGTAATTACAGTTTCACAAAGGATTGGGATTTTATGGGATGTTGTTGGTAGATAAAGAAATTTGTAATTAAAGGAGAAGCATTTGTTATTTTTTTTGCCAGCCATGCTCTTTATACTTTAAGCATAGAAACACGAGTTTATTATTAGAAAGCTTCAAAATCTAAATTTCTTATAATGGAAAGGAACTAAATGTAAGCAGCAGCTGGCCCAGTGCATTTTTCATTATATTAAAGCCACCTAGATTTAGAAATATTCTCACATGGTTAGCGTCAGAGGCACTAAAAATTTGAAACTGGTGGTTTTACCCAATATTATATTTGCTATGTTATACTTGCTATGTTGATGAGGTATTTCTTAATAAATGCACTAATAAACTAATTATTTATTGTAATATTCTAGCACCATGTCCCAGCACCAACCTCCAAGCCTTGCTGGTTTGCACCTCCAATATTGCACTCTTTTCCTGGTCACCCGGAAATGGGACACAACTTTCGAATGTCATGGTTCAGTCTCTCCAGACCACCCAACAGTTCAGTTGCATTTCTAATGGATCGTCTTGTAACATCAGTGCCCTGCCTTGCAGTCAGAACTTCAGTGTCACTGTTACTGGATACAGCCAGACCTGTTCCATCTCATCCGGTGTGTCAGTCATGCTAGAGACAGGTATGTTTACAGCCAAACAACACACAGGCACAGCACAGCTAAATAACACACACACAGGTACACAACTACATAGCATTTCACGGGTGATTAGCACACAGCACAGGTAGATAATTCATACAGGTAAACAATTAAAGCAGTTGCAAGAAAACTTCACAACACTTTGGAAGACTACTTCACAATGAGTGCAGCTCAGCTAAATAATAAACACAGATGCTACAGTGAGGAGTGGAGCATGCCAATGTGGGCCTCATACTGGGGGGGCTACAGGCATGAACACAAATAAATAAAAAATAGTATTAAGGTGTAAATTATTATTACCATAATTCTGGGACGTGTTAACTACAGTGATTTAAATGACAGAACAAATTTTGAGATTTGAGGTCCAGAACAGTATGTCATGTAATGTGAAAAAAAGCAGTTTAACACTTAACAGAAAATGTGTTGTGTGGCTAATGCTTTTAAAAGTATTTAAGTAAAGAGTGAAATATTTTACCCCTTCACTTAAATGCTGCATTTTTTAAAGCTATGTATTTATTTCGTTTTAGCTGTTGCAGAACCTACATAACAATTCTGAAATAGCAGGTAGCAGTCAGCATTTTGACTTCCTGTGTTCCTTGTAAGTGAATTGTGGTTTGCTTGGATCTGTTCTGTCAGGAACTGAACCACAGCAAGAATGTGTACTGCCACATTCCACATTATTCCCAAGAGCTGGACTGCATCTGCTTATTATACTGTATTTCATTTTACTCTGTACTAAGGAAAATATGACTTCTGACTTGGAAATGTGCAGTGGAACAGTCACCTAAGTTAGAATTCCTTGCTGGAAGCAAACAAAAAGGAAACAAAAAGGAAACAAAAAGGCTGGATTACCTTATGTGCAATGCTGTATACACAGCCATTATAAGCCATTTTAAGATAACTATTCTGTCTTTTGCTGTATGAACTTTGCATTTTGGCAGACATCCATGTTTTTTTTTAAATTAAAGTACTGTTTTTGAAAACTTGAACTTGAACTTAAACAAACTTGAAATGCTGCACAAAGGTTTAGCTCCAGGTTGTGTTTAAAATGGCACATTAAAGTTACTGCATTACTTTTTTTATCATTGTCCTCAGCTCCATGTGCTCCTCAGAATGTGCAAATCCAGCTACCTGCTTGCCAATCAGGCAACCTGACCATTGCCTGGGCACCCAGTATTGGAGCTCTAAGTTATCGTGTTGAAGCTGTGACATTCCCTGGGCATCTCCTTACCTGTAATTCCATCTACACTTCCTGCGTTATTTCCTACCTTGCTTGTGGACAGACCTATGAGGTCAGCGTTGTTGCTGTGGGTGACAGCTGCAATAGCTCATACAGCATCATCAATCAGGCGGACACAGGTATGGTTAAAAAGCAACAGAAGTGATATTAGTTCACTGTTTGCAGTATACTTAAAAGACTAATATAAATCATGATAAGAAACAGGATGTTATAGAAAATATATACATATACATATGTTACAGCAGGATGTTACAGTGAATATAATAACATGGATAAATGTGTTAGGGCTGTTAATGCTCACTTTTGAAAAGAACTGAAAAGGAATATAAAATACAACCCGTATATATAATATATAATATTATATAATTATTATAATATTGTATATATATATATATATATATATATACAATATTATATATATATGTACATATCCATGTGTACAGTCTTCAGAGTGTTGTGTGGTGGGAGGGGATATAATGGACGCTCTTGGGAAGAAGCTGTTCCTCAGTCTGTTCATTCGTGATTTGATGGACCTGAATCTTTTGCTTGATGGAAGGGGGGCAAACAATTTGTGACCTGGGTGGGTGGGGTCCTTGATGATGTTGCCAGCCTTCCTATGTAGGTGGCTGGCATAGACTGTGTCGAGGTCCGGGATAATCCTCTGTGCAACTTTGACCATCCGGGCCAAGGCTCTCTGATTCTCTCCAGTGCAGCTGAAGAACCACACTGTAGCTTTATTGTTCTCAGAGGAAATTGCTTATGCTACAACTGCACAGAGAGACAGACATACAGCAAGTACACAAAGAAACAGACATCCAACAAGTGCACAGAGAGAAAGCCATCCAACAAGTGCACAGTGAGACATACAGGCACCGAGTATAAAAATAGGCACTAAATATCTAAATAGGTAGGTAGTAATGGCTCAAGCAGTATTACTCGTTATATAAGAGTTAATAAATGAGCTATTGCACAGTAGAACAGCAGCAAAAGAATCATATTGCACAGTAGAACAGCAGCAGCAGAATCATATTGCGCAAACCCTGTGCTGTTTACAGATTAGCATGGTACACAATATTAGTAAAGGATTAGTAAAGTCCACAACACTCTCCTTTGTTTTGGACGTGTTTCAGGACAAGGTTGCTGTCTGAGCAACACTATGCCAGGTGTTGAACCTCCTTTCTGTAGTGGGTCTCACCTCCTCCTGTTATCAGTCCCACTATAGTGGTGTCATCAGCAAACTTTACTATAGTCATGGGTGAACAGGGTAAATAATGCTGGGCTGTGTGCAGTTTCCCACCCTGACAATTTGTGGTCTGTTGGTCTGAAAATCCAGAATTCATGAGCAGAGAGTGGTGGTTAGTCCTAGATTGTTGAGCTTGTTGACCAGTTTGTGCAGGATTATAGTGTTGAAAGCAAAGCTGAAGTCAACAAATAGCATCCTTGCATATGTGTTTGGATGCTCCAGATGGAACAGGGTAGCATGAAGTGCAATTGAAATTGCATCTTCTGTTGATCACATGACAACTGTACTGAAAACTGGAACAAAAAACAAAAAACAGCTGTCTTAACATTTCTGCTGGATTGATACCATTAGTAGAAACAGGTAGGCTACTGATCATTAGAAAATTGATAAATTAAGAAAATAATTATTAATAAATATCTCTTTTATTCATTTTTTTCAAGTTTCATGTCCTTTGAAGAAGAGGATCATTGTAATTTGCTATTAGGTAGACATTCTACACTGTGTTCAAGATATTAGAACAACTGAATAACTGAACAGGAATTAATAAGAAGAATTGATAATGGAAAAGTAAATCTTATCACTTTCCATTCATAGATGGTAGTATCATGATTTATGTCTGTTTTGCTGCATATGGGCCAGGATAGCTTGCAATTATTGATGGAGCAAGCAATTCTGAATCATACCAGCAAATTCTATAGGAAAATATCAGTTAATTTGTTGCTGTTGATGTGAGGAAAACCTGCAATTTTCCAGAGTTGAGGCTGCTCTATACAGAGTAATAGGCTAAATTTCTCCAAGCTAAATTTTCTATGTTTCTATGGAAGACGTAGTAAAATCTTAAACAAAGTAGATGAAGAGAACCTGCACATCACAAGACTGATCAACAGTTAGCGGAAATGTTTAATATCTTTTAGTTTAGTTTATTTGTTGAATTGGGTTCTCTTTATTTACTTTTAGCGTGTTTTAGTTATTATTACGTCTTCTGTAGAAATATAGAAAAGTTTAAGGGGTTCACAAACTTTGAAGCAACTTTGAGCTTTTAGGAACTTGAACATTAAGGGATCAGGTGTATATAACTAGTGCTAAAATAAACCTTTCCAGGACAAACACCAGGAGCAAAACACAATAAGAACTGGTGAGCCATATACTATTGCTGCTGACCTTTGTGTTTATAGAGATATTGTAGTATATTATTTATTGAAGCAATATGTTACACTGTGTTGGCCTCTCCTGTGTTTCTCACTCATCTGCCTTTCGACCTCTCCATAGCTCCCTGTCCTCCCAGCTCTGTTACTGCTGTGGATAATTGCACCACTAACACTGCAACTGTGTCATGGAATGCTGCATTTGTTGTGGGTACCGTATACACTGCTAGGGCTGTCACCAACCTGGCATCTTCCACCGGAGTCAAGTGCAGTAGCACAAGCTCCAGCTGTGCTCTTACAGGTCTGCTTTGTGGCACCCAGTACAATGTCACAGTCACAGCAGTAAATGGCAACTGTACAACTGCACCTAGTGCCGTGTACTCCTTTTTCACAGGTCAGAATGCCAATTATACACTTTCACACATTCATTATATTTAATTTTTTTTTTATCTTACTCTTAATATAGCTAGTGTAATATTTATATTATTTAACATAGGAAGTTTTGTCACATTTTTAATGCAATGCATTTTTTTTGGCAGTCATGGCAATTGATTTATGGCAGTCATGAAAATTGATGTATTGATTAGTTCACAATTTGAATGATTCATTTTAGTATTAAAGTAGTATTTAGTATTATATTTTTTATGTTTTTTTCAATTTTATTAACTTTTAGTATTTTAATAGTTTCTGTCTAGTTTCATGTAAAGATAATTATGAAACGTTAAGTCAAATTTTTATCAAATGTATTTTTTGTCACAATTTTGTCAGTTTTATTTTTAAACATTTTTTTCAGCTTCTTTGCCTCTCAGTGTCTGATATACAAACAGGGAGGATGGGGTGGGGGAAGTAAGAGATGTAATGTGCCATCCAAGTGTCAGTATAGAAAATGAAGTTCTGTCCCTCCTTTTAGGCTTGTTGTTTATAGGCCTTTCTTTTTTATTTCTAAATTAAAAATTATTAAATCAACCTATATCAGCACAGATGTGCACTGGCCCACTGGCAAAATGCCTAGTATTCCAGATTACCTGTCCATTTCTGTCACATGTCGTTCAATAGCCTTATGAACAGCAGTGGCAAACACTTTGCATCACAGATTTCATCTACGAAACTAACCCAGTGATAAAAGTGAAATTCCCAGGTGTTTATAAAGGGTAGCTGTTAGCCACTTGATGTACATCTCTCCAAACTCTGTTCAGTCTGACATAATATTAATAATAATAACTTGAATTTATAGTAGCTTTCACAAACGCCAGGTCGCTTAACATACAAAAATAACATATACCAAAAAAAAAAAGAATTTTAGGACATTGGAAAGTGGAAAAGTAATCATAGAAAGATATATTTTTAGTTCTGACTTAAAGGTAGAAAGGCAAGAACAATCACTGAGAGACTGCGGAAGAGAACTCTGGCACTGAAGGACCTGCCTCCAGTAGTGGAAAGTCTTGTGCGAGAAACAGCAAGAAAATTAATGCTGGTAGACCTGAGAGAGCGAGCAGGGGAGTAGGGCATGAGAAGATCAGAAAGATAGGAAGGAGCAAGATTTTGCAGAACTTTGAAAGTGAGAAGCAGTATGTTAAACTGAATACGAGACTGAACGGGTAACCAGTATAGTTGGAAGAGGATGTAATGAGAGCATGAACAAGAGTATTGGCATCTATATTGTTCATACCTGATACAGAGACAGAGGAGTCTCACAGGGTTTCTGCTCACATAGATAAAAGTTTTTTAATTTACAGGGACATTTCATAACCTAGAAGAATGCGCATTTAATCTTCCGATGTATAGTGTATTAGCCACTGGCTATGATTTTACAGAAAACATCTGTATTGCCCTTAGCAGGTTATGTATGACAGTATTTGTTTTAGATTTTGAAAATGTTTTCTTTGCTAATATTTATGGAAAGCACTTAATTATATTTTGATAAACTGTTTTGTGTACTCTCAGGTCCTTGTGTACCTCAAAACATCTCAACCAGTGTGAACTGCAGCACCAACATAGCAATGGTCTCTTGGCAATATAGTCAAGGGGCAACATTGTACTCAGTAATGGCCAGAAACAGCAATGGACAATCAGTAAATTGTACCTCAGTTAACACTTCCTGTGACCTTTCATCTTTGGCATGTGGACTCACATACGCTGTCACAGTGATGGCAAAGAACAGTAACTGCACCAGTGCCTGCAGCACACCTGTTCAGCTGCATACAGGTAAGGCAGGACATAAGTAACACCTAGAACTGGCATTAAGTTCACTTTGTTTTCTGACAGAACTCTCTCTCTCTCTCTCTGTCTTAGCTCCTTGTGTGCCCACTCTGAGTAATGCAGTGCTGGACTATAGCTCTGAATCAGCTCTGGTAAATTGGTCTGAGTCAGGAGGAGCAGACCTGTACTCTGTGTCTGCAGTGGATGGTCTGGGTGCAAAACTAAGCTGTAACAACACACAAACTCAGTCATGCACAGTGTGGGGACTCCTGTGTGGCACAGTGTACACATTCAGTATGACAGCAACACGTGGACAATGCACCAGCATGGCTAGCAACACACTGCCAGTTTACACAGGTTAGTATGGTGGAAAAGCTAATAGGATTTTCATTAACTGAGTTTTCCTTTTACAGTTTGTTATTTTCCTGAATTATTTAATCTTTACAGTCTTCTGGTCATTGTTCTGTGAAGAGAGCAGACATTTACACAGATTTTACAGCTAAAATGAAATGTAATATAATGTAATATATAAATACAGGTTGTTATTATTATTAGTAGTAATAATAATAATAAGAAGACAAATTGATATTGTGAAGTTGTAACATTAAATCTTCAAGCTAATTTTCTTTTTTTTTTCTTTTCTTAGTCGCTTGCTCCACATGGGGCATCCAGACCATAATAGGCTGCCACAACAACACAGCCAGTGTCTCCTGGTCTTCTGATGATGGAGCTCTTTCACATATAGCTATCCTGCAAAGTTCTGATGGACACACATACACCTGTAACAGCACTGCTGCAAACTGTGATGTCACTAATCTGCCCTGTGGACAGATATATTCAGTTATGGTGGCTACAAATAATGAAATCTCCAGCAATACTAACAGCACAGGAACACCAGTAAAAACAGGTACGTTGTAAATGAGGAAGGTTTGCTTTTGGTCCAGGACAAATTATATCTGTAGTCCTACTTTATCTGAATCTGCCCCTATAGGTTATCTACAGTTGTTATAAGACTATCTGGCTAAAGTCAAGACGATTCTAAACAGCATTAGAGTTAGGGTTAGAATTATACCCAGGGATAGAGGTAAAGTTAACGTTTAAATATATGAAGTCAGTCATAACAGTATTTATTGAGATGAATCTGGTTTGTGTGTTATAAAGTGTAAGTAACCAATTGTGTTTTGTGTGCTGTCCAGCTCCTTGTGTACCTCAGAATGTCTCTACCAGTGTGAACTGCAGCACCAACATAGCAACGGTTTACTGGCAAAATAGTCAAGGGGCCACTGGTTACTTGGTAAAGGCCAACAGCAGCAATGGACAGTCAGTGAACTGTACGTCAGCTACCACTTCCTGTGACCTTTCACCTCTGGCCTGTGGACTGACTTACACTGTGACAGTGATGGCAAAGGACAGCAAGTGCACTAGTGCCTGCAGCACACCTGTCCAGCTACAGACAGGTAAGGCAGGACATAGATCACACCAAGAACTGGCTTCAGTGTCACTGTAAACACATAAATGTATGCAGGGGTTCTTTATCCCAGTCCTGGAGCCCCTGCAGTAGACCAATTAGTGTTTGTTCCACATAAACAGTCCTGATTAATGTCAGTAGCTACTTAAAAAGCATTTTATGAGATGAATCAGTCTGTAGGAACAGGGAAATACACTAAGAAAGCAAGATGAACTAGGACTGAGTACCATTGATATTATTATGTGGTAGTTATTTCTGTCTTCGTCAGCTCCTTGTGTGCCCATGTAGTACCAGATTGTAGCTCTGGATCAACTTAGTAAACAGATATTTAATATTTCACCTGACTGTTTTCAAAGAAGTCATCGTTTTTGTCTATTTAGAGTTTTGAAAGATTCTGTTGAAGTAATGTTGAAAAAATCCAGGTGTTTCCTGTTGCAGTGTTGATTGTTCCAGAATTTCACGACAGAGCTTGTCTTTAACCTAAATTATTTTTTTCTAAACCATTCATCAGCTGCTTGCCCTGCACAGGGAATCCAGACCATAATAGGCTGCCACAACAGCACAGCCAGTGTCTCTTGGTCTCCTGCTAATGGAGCTGTGTCATACTCAGCAATACTGCAAAGTGCAGATGGACACACATACACCTGCAGCAGCACAGCCACACAATGTGATGTGACTAACCTTCCATGTGGACAGACATATTCTGTTCTGGTGGCTGCAAATGGTCAAAACTGCATCAGTACTAACAGTATAGGATCACCAGTAAAAACAGGTATGACATAACTCATGAAGATGCAGCATAGGGGTCACAGTCCTTCTGCTGGAGATTCTACCCTTTGCCTGATCTGTCCAGTCAAGATCTTTTGGAGGTTCTGATTAACTAAATCAGGTGTATTGATCCAGTAGAAGATT
>JBBPDA010057947.1:0-13405 GCA_037974385.1 Arnoldichthys spilopterus
TACCCAAAACTAACCTATCCAACTGTAACCTGTACCCAAAACTAACCTATCCAACTGTAACCTGTACCCAAAACTAATCTTTAGCATGGAAATAACACACAAAATTTTTTTTCTATAAAGGCAACTAATGAAAAACAACAGTATAGCATTTTGGGAACGTCCATCCTCATGCAACAATACAATATCAAGTTGATTGTTTATTTAAGTAATAAATGAACACCATTGTTTTTAGTTTAATTTTGAACTATGTATTGGTAATTGCTAATATGAGTTTCTCAAATTTCTACTTCTTAAATCAGTATTATTTTCAGACAAGTTATTCTTGCAAAATTCAACATAGAATATTATATCAGGTTCCTTACCATTTACTAAAGCAACATTAAGTCCTCTCCCTACATTGTTCTTGACACTGCTGATGAGCCTGGAAACATAACAGACAAAAACACCACAAAATAAACATTTTACTGTCTAAAGCACCTTTCCTGGAAGCTGGATAGCTGGACATGTTATAGAGTCACGGACAGCACACAGAAGTGGTAGAAACAGAAAGTAATGCATACTTGCATCATGCTCCCACATGAGAAGCTGGCATTGATGGAAATAAGACAGAAAGAAGACATGAGAATGAAAAGATGGAATTATGGAAATGGAAAGCTGGAAAGTGGCATAGATGGACAGACAGACGGACGCTCACTGACTTACATTTTATCCTCTAGACAGATTTTGGGGCCAATGACGTTGGCAGCTCCAGAGACTAAACGGAACGCGAGGTGTTTTGGAGGACATGGGGCAGAAAGCCCACATTTGTACTTGCGTGGTTTTGGCTCTAGATATAAGTAATGCAGAAAGTATTGTTAAAATGTGACACCAAAAATATTCTGCTGAGTCAATGTTACAGTGTAGTTCTGCATCTTACCTTGAGTTGTCTCCTCCTGTGCATCTATAAATCACAAAACATCATGAAAGATTTGTGAAAGAGAAGTGAAAGATCAGTGCAATTCTAAATGATATGCATTAATGGTTACACATTATTTAGTGCACAATTACTTACATTTCACAATTAAATTTTGTCCTCAATTCTGTTCACAATTTTGAGTGGATTAAATATGTACACAATAATGGAATAGAGACAATAAAAACTGACATAAGATATTTGGGATTTTATGTGGGAAAAAATTATTATTTAAATGTGACTTCATACTTAAAACTGTATTCTATGTAATCAATAGTAAATTCTTTATAACAGTACAATAAAAAAAGTGAGCATCTATACCACGTGTTTCATTTTTGGAACACGACCTCAATAGTGGTGGTTTGTTATGTTATATAGTAGAGCTAAAACAATACCCTGACCTGTACAGAGGTACAGATCAGTATGGTGATCTCTCCTGTTTTTAGTAGCACTGAAACATTTAACAAGGTGTCTCGTTAAACTCATTAAATGTTTATTATTGGGCTAGCCCTATTCTCAGGCTACGAGCGGTGAGGGCTAGGCTAACTTAAACTGCTGTTACCATCTAATAACAGCCTCGGGATACATTTATTTCAACAACTGCATCCTTGTTTTGTGCTCCCAGTGTTCATTAAAAATTAATAATTTGCAAAATTAAGGTTTTATCTCATTCTCCTGTTTACACCACCTGCCTCAGTTTCCACTGGACTAGCCTTCTCTTGACCTCTCAACGGGACAATAAAAGAGGCCTTTAAACAACTGCCCTACCGCACAAGGATTTTTTTTATTAATGATAAATGGTTTATTATTTATTCTGTTTACAGATGTTCTTTACACTCTGTTTATGTAACTGATGTTTAAATACCACACAGTGGTTTTTCCAAAAAAGGACAGTGATTTGTTCTGGTTTAAAATTGTCTGAATAGAATACATGTTATTGTTTTGGGGGAAAAAAGATGACAATTTTTTCTTGGGTACTAAAAATGCTATTTAATATGAACATTTTCAAAGTTGTATTGTGGCAAAATTCTTGAGACATTTTTACCCCTAATAAATAATAGTAGTAGATGTGGAAAGGTCCAGAGCTAGAAAGATGTAGCATATGAACTAGAGAAATACCTTTTCTTATGTGTAGAACATGAAAGATAATTCATAATCTGACATTATCATATGCGACCAGCCAATGTGAAACTGACAAGACATGACCGTAAAATGCTCACCGCTAAAGAACATTTTCACTACTGAACTGCCATCCCCTCCTAGTATGGAGCTTGCCAGAAGCCAAGTTAAGCCCACGAGAAGCACCACAATGACAGCACGCAGCGGTCCTACGGGACACACAAGTTGCAAAAAGAACACACATCAAACCTCTGTGAGACTGCATTCACATAAACCAGGGAGAGTAAAGGCTCATTTATGCTCAATGTTAAATACGAATACAGATACGGATGGAGTCTGTTGTCCATACTCTGCAATCGCTTCATCCACGTTTACAGCAGATGTGAAAAACTCAGGGCCGGTGTTCAACACAGTTTGGATATTTCCCTACTCAAACACACCTGGTTCAGCTCAGTTGTTAATAGCCAGGTGTAGTGAGTGTGTTTGAGGAGGGGAACTACCAAAGTGTGCTGGACACCGGGCCTCCAGGAATAGATCTGGACACCCCTGGTTTACAGATATGGACAAAATGGAGTAGTGCAGCCAGAAGTCATCGAGGCAGTGTAGCCAATAGCTCAAGTAAGACACCACATTTTAAAAATGGCAGAACTTTTTGTGGAGAGGTTGTGTGAGTTGTTTTTTTATTATAAACATCTTCCTCTGCTTTTGCCTTTTTCTACATTCTAAAGACTTTCCCGGTGTTTGTTGTTGTGAGAAAATTTTGACTCTGCCCTCGGTGAACATACTGCCCAACATCCATGCCAAAGTAACCTACACGTGAAAGCATGTGAGCACTGACGGTTACAACGTTTGAAAGGGACGTATTTATTTTCATACTTAAAGGAGCATAAACGAGGCTTAAGAGGTATGAGGTCAGCTTGGTGAGCAGTGCTTTTGTTGCATAGTGGCTAAGCACACCTTTCACTTTTTTGTTGTTGTCTACAATTACAAAGCTGTGACCATGCAAAAAAAAATGCCATTTGTGCAATAGTGGTAGTACTGGTAGCACTGACAGTTTTCTTTCAGGATATCAAAATACACTTTGGCTGGAGTTTATGTGCTCTTCCACAGAAAGCAAATTTACATGATAAAGCCCTGCTCCCCACAACAGCGGATTACAAGGATTACAAAAGCACCATGCATCGCTGATTACACACAAGCATCATAAAGCTTGACCTCATGGAGTTCAGTCAAAACTGTAATTTCTGCCGTTTACTCAGGAAGTTCGGATTAAGATACTTTGAGGTATATAAGAACAGTTTAATGTTACTGGTTTTAATGGTGAAACACCACAAGCAGTGATGATAAGACTAGGCTTAATGTATGTCTACGAAACTGGTCTCAAAGTTGTGAAATACACTACATGGTCTTATGGTCTAATCTGATACTTCTAACTTCATCCTCCTCCTCAGCAGATTTCCAGTGCTAGCACTTTGAGTACACTGCAAAATATAAGAAGTGACCTCCCTCTCCCAAAGCTGTATGTTAAGCCTGAATGCAGCCAGTCTGAAGTGTACACACCTGCCAGCCTCATGTTAGCAGCACGGCAGAACCGGAACGGAAAACGGATACCTTGATGAATCTCCTGCTGTGAGCAAGAGAACACACTGTTAAACATACACAGGTTATAGACACAAGTGAGCATAGAGGACAAAGAACAGTGTTACGAGTGCAGAGGTTTTCTGATCTTTCTGAGCTAGAATTTAATTCAGCAAACAGATCTGGTTACAGGGAGAGTATACTGGAACTGATTACACCATGTAATGTAATGAGTTCTATTTTAGTTTTGTTCTTGAGTACAGAGTGTGTTTTCCCAATCCCTAATACCTAAAAATATTGAAAACTGCTATTATTCCACAAAAACTTTACTTTTGTGCTCAGGACCGTGACATTTTGATATGTACCTGTTTTCAGGAACATTCTCCATTCACTTTAAATGCTAAGTAGACTTCCAGAATATTCTCCAACTGGAATGTTTAGAACTTTCTAGAACTTTCTGGTACTGTCCAGAAAAGATCAAAATTTACCTGTTTTGCCACTATTAATATGAAACTTTTGTGGGCTGTGGTCATAAATCAAAGTTTGTGATATAGCCGTTTTTACATAGACTTTAGACATAAGCAGCTGAAATAGAACACTTAGAAGCCAGGAACAAACATTGTGTAACATTATGTTATAGGGGCATTTGATTGATTGTGGTGCTAAGTTATTGAAAAAAAAGGCTGGGAAAGAGCATGGCTCACTTTTTTCTAAGAAACAGACATATGAATTTCAAGTACAAATTGCTTTGGACTTGAGCTGTAAGCTTAAGTACAGTAGTACATACATTTGTGTTTAAAAGCCATAATGATGCCTAATAACTTAGACACAATTGAAAGTAAAGGACACTTTTGAGGCATGCTGGAGGCATAAGAGAATGTGTTTGACTCAAGAAGAGAGATCTTTGTTTAAGGCTGATGATTTTCAAATAATGCCTAATGACTGTAAACAGGTTTTGTAAGCTTGATCTATCAGGCATGACACACTGGTTGTGTTACAACCAGGCATGTGCATAATGACAGGTCTGAGTCATGAATGCATAGCCCTTTATCTTATGTTACTGTTGCTTAATCTAGCAGTTATTTAGAAGAGTAATCGAGTTATCATATACATTAATTAAAGCAAATATTTCATTTTAATGCATGAATAGTGTGGGTTTCCTCTCTTTCAGTGATGCTTACAAAATGAGCCTGAATGTTAATAGCATCCCCTTGTGGAGTATTAAGAATGCAAAGTAATCACAAGCCTGAGTCATATAAAATGCTTATTTAATCAAGTAACTTCTTAAATCCTGCAATCTCAGGCTGTCTCATTACTCAATTAAAATTAATCAAGTGCATTGTATGTTCTTAATAAAACAGCGAAGGGAAAACTTGACGTGAACAATAAGCAGGCACCCTGCAGGTCTTTAGAAACAGTATCCACAAAAGGAAGCAATTAGCTCTAATATTGCTTGGGTTTGCTTCCCTGAAACAGGGAAAATCGATAAATCGATAGGTGCAGTCCACTTTTAATCAAATAATCAAGCCATAGTTGCAACAAACAGCACCTGGATGCATTTTCATCCTACAATGAGGCAAACGCATGTAAATACAAACAAAGCAGGAAATGCATTCACTGAGACACATCATGGGCTTCACGAAAACAACAGTTCCTACCTCTGACTGGTGCTATGTTGTATTTAGAGCGCAGCAGTGATTAATAGCTGTTATTTTGAACTTGAAGTATGTTTGTCATCAGTTGAGAGCTGCTAATTATGGACAGCTAAGGAGAAAGACAGCTAATCAGCCAATTTATGCTTGTACTTTAATGCAGTTTTTTGGATTTATTATAAATCACAGTGATTTCTATGCAAGTTCATTGGCAATTCATCTGCTGAAATTGAATGATTGTGAAAGGCATACGTAAGGCCTAAGCATTAAAAAGTGATTACTTTTTCTAGGAATTAATAAGCAATCTTATCAAAGGTGGAGAGAAGTAATTATTCATTTACTAATTAATCATAACTGATAATTTGTTTTACAGTAACAACCCCAACATCATATATTATTAACCGTCACAACAGAATTGCATCATGACTCAAGTATCCTAATACTATTGCATTGTACAGCCTTTACTGATCACAACTCTCATTATACTAGGAGGAGATGTAAAAAAAAGTTGACTATGTCAACAAATGGAATTCACTCATAGTCGTAATGAACTGTTAAATACAGATGGCTGATGATGTCAGAACCATACGGATATCAGTAGATACCTGCTTGAAAAAAAATAACATTAGCACTGGATAGTAGTTTAGACTAAACGGATACTGAATAATGCAGTTATGGCACTCTGGAACAACTGGATGCTTAGGTGACACTGGACTACTGTCCTAAAATGCTTTCATTTTTAAACATTTTTCAATAAGATATTACTGAAAAATAGAAGGGGCAGCGGAACAGAAGCGTGAACAGAAGCGTGAACAGAAGGTCACAGGTTCAAGTCCTGATCTGGGTACCACTGAGGTACCCTTGAGTAAGGTAACGTCCTCCCCAGGTGCTTCTCATGGCTGCCTGCTGCTCCATGTATGCACGTGTGACAGCTTAAATGCAGAGGTCACATTTCATGTGGTGCACTTTGTGTGTGATTGAGTGTGTTCACAATGACAAATAAGTCACTTTCACTGAAATAAATTTACAAAGTTATAAAGTTACATGCAATTTAACTTAAATATTTTTCTAATCCAGACAAATGTACTTCCAGTTTCTGCATTTGTACAATGTTTTTTTAAAAATCAGTATTGGCACATATGTATATGAAAAAAAGGGCCTGCAAGTTCCACATTGACACATCCCTAGCATTGAGATGAGGAACACAGGTTAACAATAAACAATGGTGCACATTACAGGTTGTACAACACAGTTTGCCATAAAAAAAAATCATTCATTCATTTGTTTATTTTTGTATTTGATTCAAATTATGGCACTCACACACAATCTGAATAAAACACAAAAGGCAAACTGCAAATACGTCCTCTGCATTTAATCAATTCGTGACACCAGTGTACATACACGAGTAGCAGTGGAATGCACACCTACAGTGCTCAGGGAGCAGTTAGGGGGTTGGGTGCCTTGCCCATGGGCATGTGGATGTGAGAGGGGAAAGCGCTGCTTACTCACTCACCCCTTACCACATTTTCATTAACGTTCCCAGGGACAGAAACAGCAACTTTCTGGTCGCAAGCTCTCTTCTCCAGCCATTTGGCCATGGGATTAGGTTATATCTAAGAACAAGTCAAAGTTCCAGGTGATTTACTAGCACTAAAAGACTGAAGTGTGATTTTAGGAATGTTTTCAGCTGCGAAATGAACGAATGGTTTTAAAACTTGTTGAACAGGACCAGCAGGTGGCGTAGGTCACATTTCCCCCTCAAAAATGTGTTGGGGGGGGGGGGTTTACTGCTATATACCAACCCTGACAGCAGAAAAAAATAATTGTCTACAGTCGCAAAGAATAGAATATAATAGAATAGTACTTTATTGATCCCCTATTAACTTGCTACCACAGCTGAAAAAGATATATATATATATATATATATATATACATATATATATATATAAACATACACACACATATATCTACACACACATTTACGTACTAAAATATACATGCAGTTTTAACCAAAGTTGTTTTTTTTTTATACAAAAAGGGTGTAAAAGTGTAGAAGTGAATATTGCACAGAATACTGCACATTGCCCAGTGAATGTAAGAGATGTAAACACAAGCACAAGGCACCTGCTAACCTTTCCCCATCCCTGCAGAACGACCACTTTCACAATTACAGGTTCCCTTACAGGTCGACCACCGTTTTCTGGGAGCTAGCTCTTCATCGCTGGGCTTTGTTTACAATTACTCCCTGGATCAAAACCACATTCAAACTGCAGAAAAACAGAAAACGTGCTCTGTTTCTGGAAAACGAGACTGGGGGCAGTCTTGCCTTGTTATTGTCATGTTCATTGTTTTTTCATATGAGCTAAAAATTTGTTTAAATCACGGAATTCGCGTTAATACAAGGTGTTTTTTAATGTTTGCTTGCAACATAAAGTTTTCTGTTTATGTCGGTCTTCACGTGCCCTGCGGTTGGTGTCGGTCGGTCAGTCAGCTGGCTAATATGCTAAGTAGTTAGCCTGATTCACAGGCAGCGATGGCACCCTTAATGTCAGGGAAAAACATACAATTCAATGAACATGTCAAGAATTAATAGGAAAAGTTATTAAATTACCGTTAATACGTCGAACGTCTTCGAACAAGGCGGTCGGGAATCTCACAGGAAGCTCAGGGGAGAGTGTGGAGAAACTGCAATGAACAGCAGTCAGCACATGCTGACTCCCACCGGCACGAACTGTATCGATTCAAAACACCGTCCACACATCACAAGCTCTTCGTGCACGACCCAAACACAAACGCCGATAAATCTGACCAAGAGTTACAACAACACGCCGAAGGAATACGTCCGTTTCATGCGGCGATGTTCCGGTTCGGATGGACTCGCGACAATTACGTCACGACGCACGCATCCAAACCACGTGGGACCGAGAAGGGAAACCGATTCTTTCAAACGATCAGGCGCGATTCACGAATTCGACCAAATTATGTTACCAATATGTTTCCTCCTTGTATTTTATGCCATGGTTTTATGTGGCGCAGTTGTGACTGTTATGCGATTCCTTCCGCTTCCATGAAACGTTGCACTGCGTAAACATTGCACCGACGCTACAAAACGTTTAATTAACCTTCGAATCGGTTCGATTGTTTTATTCAAAAGAGTCGGATCAAGAGATTCGACATCACTACGTGTCGGTGTAGACGCTCAACTCAGGAGAAATAGTGGAAACAATGCAGTTATATATTAATTTATGATTTTATATACAGTAGGTTGTAGGAGATATATTTAAATTATAATATGCTGCAATGTCTATTTTGGCAATCTAGTTATATCCATTAAGATTTGATTGCAAAAGATTAGTAGCTGTCTGCATTTTTACATTTAACATTTATTTTAAAGCAACCTTAGGATTGTGAAAAGTGCCATATAAATGCAAATTCTTCTTATTATTATTCTTATAATTATAATTATAATTATTATAACTCTGTCTCTACTATCACAGTGTTGCTGTATATTTTAGTATATAGAATAAAGTTGACCATTCCTATAGAAAGTCGATACAAATGTGTAACCAGAGGTGCTTACAAATCAGCAGGAGCGAGACTGTTGTCTATATTGGGAGGGAAAATTGATACAGAAAAATCAATATATATGAGATTTTGACATTTCCTTTTGAGAACTGATTCAACACAAAAATATCAGTCATGGTTTTAAATGAGTAGGCAGAAAATTACTCTTTTTTATGAATCTAAATATTTAAATGTGTTTCTGGTGCACACACACACCCACACACACACACACACACACACACACACACACACACACATTTATATTTACATTTCATTTGGCTGAAGCCACACAGAGACCTTCCTTTTCATTTAGTTCCACTCAAAGAAACACTTTATCAGTCATTATATTTTGTCAGAAATGTCAGAAAACAACATTAAATTCAACATCAAGCATAATAGCAAATCAGTCTGCATGTAATCTGTGCATTTACATTTATATTTATACATTTGCCAGACACTCACTCGTACCTAGAGTGAGCAGCTTTAAGAGTCTTGCTCAAATGTCCACCCTTTACTTTCAAACATCCTACTGTCTCTGTAACTCTTCCATCCTTCCTTACAGTCTGTAAACCAACCAGTCTTAGCTGTGACCCCCAACACAGTTCTCGCCGTTTCCCTTTGATGACACACTTAACATTCAAACAAACAATTGTACACACCCCAGATGCCATTCTGGCACATTCCTTTTCCATGTGTATCTTAACCACCTAAAGCAGATTACATATAAGATCATGAGGAGATATAAGACAGTCCTCTTGTATATGGAAGGTACAATTTAAAGTAAAATACTTCATGTATTTTGTAAATATAAACAAATTTAGAATTTGATGCCTGCAACACACTCAAAAAGGTGGGGCACTGTTAAATCGTTTAGGAACTAATTGCTGTGTTTTTGCTTGATACAAGACTTCAGCTGCTCAGAATTCTGATTCTCCTCTGCTGCACATTTTTAAAAGAAGACCGATTTTGACTGCTCGCAGACTGGTGACATGTTAGACATGCTGTTGCTTGTACAGAATAAGGTCTAATGCTGTCTTGCTGAAATAACTATGGACTTCCTTGGGAAAGACAGCATCCTGATGGCAACATGTGTCCCTACAATCTCAATATTACCTGGCACTAATGCACCTTTATTTTTTTGTTCATCTGACATGAGCTTGAGTACGGAAAACTTGCTGATGTTCCTGCATAAAACGAATGTACGTTTTTCTCTGTTGTTAAGAATAAACAGTTTTCTGAAATACTCCTGAGCCCATGTGGCTATATTTATCACAGCAGCATGACGTTTTCTCATGCAGCCACTTCTGAGGGCTTGAAGGTTCCAGATTCAGCAGTTGTTTAAAGCCTTGCCCTACACAAACTGAGGTCTGTCTGGATTCCATGCTCTTACCTTTTGTACTGCCATAGCAATGCAAATTTCCCACTGGTGGGACTAATAAAGATTATCTTATCTTATCTTATCTTATCTTTTCTCAATATTATGTACTGTAAATGGAGAAAGATCTAAATTCTCTTGTGTTGAAGAAATGTTCTTTTTCAACTGAACGATTTTCCCTCTGTCCTTCTATTTGAGAGGTTACTACAAAATACAATACAAAGTTGGTCTTTTTTTGTACTTTTCTCAGTCAAAAAAAATGAAAAGATTGGTCTATGAATTTAGCAAAACACTGTATATATTACTATATTATTATGCTGTTATATTATTTCACTACACTAAATGGTCACAAAACACTGATGAACCCCTTTATTAAGTGCCCTTTAGCTACACTCACTGACATTTGATCAGGAACACCTACCAAATACACCGATCAGCCATAACATTAACATCACTGAGGTAAAGTATACATTCACTGTATAGTTAATTCATTACAGTGACACCTGTCAGGGGGTGGGGTATATTAGGCAGCAAGCGAACAGTCAGTTGTTGAAGCTGATGTGCTGGAAGCAGGAAAAATTGGCAAGCGTAAAGATCTGAGCCACTTGGAAAAGGGCCTTATTATTATGTGTCAGATCATCTCCAAAACGACCGATCTTGTGGACTGTTCCAGGTATCTAGTGGTTAGTACCTATAAAAAATGATCCAAGGAAGGAAAACAGGTGAATCGGCAACATGGGCACCCAAGGTTCACTGATGTATGTGGGGAGTAGGACTAGCCCAGAAGAGCTACTGTGGTTAAAAAAAGTGAAGGCCGACTCTAATTAAAAGGGGTCGGAACACACAGCGCACCAGTCAGAGCTGTTTTAGCAGCATGAGGGGTGCATGAGGGGTATTTAATATTAGACGGTTGGTTTTAATGTTATGGCTGATCGGTGTGGGCGCACTTTGTAGTTCTGACTGTCAGTCACAGTGTAAAACTCGCCCCGGATTTCGTTCCAGAGCAGCTTGTTTAGTAGGACCCGAGGGGGAAATGGCCACTTCCAGAGCTCTGCTGTCTCTCTCAAGACGGCTCCCAGCAGTGTGGGGTGGACGGCTAGGGAGTACAGAGAAGGCAAGCTGTTTATTCTGTTTCCTAAGCAAGACTGCGTTTCGATTTCTAAAGGGTGATGTTGGTTTATGCACGGTGTCGGTGAGCTAGCATTAGCACGACAGCTCACCCAAAGGTCTGAGCAGCTTATCAAAGAGCTAAACACAAAGTTAATGCTAACTTTGCTAATTGTGACAGAAACTCTATTAGGTGTAACTATAATTATGTACAAAAGGCGTACATGAGGAAAGGAAATACCACAAGTGCGACTGAAAGCTATAACCTTAGCTGAACTAGCTAGCCGGTTAGCTCTTTCCTGTTCTGTGTTTTTTTGGGGGGGGATTTACAGGCTGAAACGGGCAGCTCGATACTATAATGTGTTTACATTATATTAATTTTTTCATTATATTATTAACATTTACTGCAACTCAGTTAAAAACCTGCCCACTTTTTGCTATACATTTTAAATGTTTACTCATCTTCTCAGGCATTTGCAGCGGCAGCCCCCAGCCTAAGAGATATATACACAGTGAGTTGTGAATTTTTTAAAAACATGGTCTGTTGACCTGAACTGTAGTGCAGCATGTGAACCTCTTATCTAATCTCTGTCTTACTGAAAAAGCTAGAGAAACATCCTCTGTTTCTATTTGAAATGTTTTTATTAATCTTTACATCTGTAAATATATGATACTAGTCTGCGGTGCTGTGGAAATACATTTTGTATTAGGTTGTGTTTCTCTGTTGGGTTGATACAGTATTGCACAGGCTTTAATGTGACTTTTAAGTGTTTCTGCTTTCAGATGATTAACCTGTTGTTTTTGGTCATCATTTGGGTTGCTGTTAGGACTGAAAAAATTGATCGTTTTATATATAAAGTGTGCAATTTTCAAATAGCAAGGATTTAAATCTTTATTTTGTTTTACATATTCCATCATTATTGTCCAGTTATAATTGGAGCAATTTAATAATAATATAGTATAATAATAATACAGAGCTTGTGGCAGTGGTGGTGTAGCGGTTAGGGAGTTGCCCATGTGACCTGAAGGTCACCGGTACAAATACCAGGTACTGTCCCCAAGCACTGCTCCCTGGATGCTGCCCACGTCAGCTGCCCACTACTCCTACATGGATGGGTTAAATTTAGAGATTGCATTTTGTTGTGGTGCACTGTGTGTTGTGCTCACAGTGACAAAATAACCAGTTACTCACTCACTCACTAACTCACTTGTGAATTAGTGATTTGACATACTACATTTATCACTAAAGCCTCAAGCCCAAAAAAATTTTTTTTTGGGTGAAAAAAATGCAGAAGATAATAGTATTTAAATGGAAATGCAAACACTGGTAAACAATAGCAGTGAGATATGCTCCCCAAATTGTTCAGCCCCACTTGTTATGGAACTTTCCAGCAAATGAGACGTGAAAAATATTTACGGCTGCAAGCATACGTATTAGTGTGGCTAATTCTCATTTTCGCTCTCTCTCAATTATCTCTTCTTTCCTCCTCCCAATGGTCCTCACCCCCAGGGACAAATCATAGTAAGTATCCTTTAGTACTCCATCGTTAGAATTCCATATCATTTAGTTCTCAGTCATTCTTTGACTCATGCTGGGATATGTGAATGGAATCACTGCTGTAGTGTGATGATGAAAGCTCATCCCTGCGTCTGAACCAGAATGAAATGTTGATATCCACAGCCTCCTCCTGCCAGGTATGGTGGAAGACACACCGTCACACTGATTCCAGGGGATGGAATTGGCCCAGAGCTGCTCAACCATGTCCGTGAACTCTTCAGGTCAGTTACAGGAACGCCTTTTCTGTCTGTGTATTAGGCATACATCAAAATACTTGTTTATTAGGTACACATTGTCATTGCCATTGTGTGCATACCATAAATGGTAAGATTAGCCAATACCTAAATAATATATAGTCAGCAGTGATACAGTGGATGCGTATGTTAATGTTGGGTCAACAGTACAATGAAATGTGTTGGACAAGAAGAACCAATAAACTCAGCAGAATAACATGATAAATAAGAAAGAATATAAAATAAAAGTAAAAAAAAAAAAGTAGA
>JBBPDA010057986.1:0-13402 GCA_037974385.1 Arnoldichthys spilopterus
CATTATGCTGCTATACATATTCTGTAAAGATTCTATAAACTGTGTACCTTAGTTAAAATTTTGCTATACCTGAAAATTTTAATTGGCATTCCCAATTGCAGCTTAATTAAATAGACCTGTAACCAGTAACATTTTAAATGAAGGGCCATAAATTAATTGTCAGTTATAGGTATAGTTACTGAGTAACGGATTCAGACATTTGAACCCTATAACGTCCTGTAAAAGACATTCAGGTAATGATTTTACAGGCTCCTTCACTTGTCACTTTTCATGTTGTTTATCTTGTAGCTGGTGTTGTCAAACAGTGTATGAGTTATTAATGGGAGCGTTTTTTAGATCACCCATTTAATAATGAAAACTTACTCCCAACTGTCTGGCCCCTTCTGTGGACAGAGGCAATCTTTCAATCACTGCCTTCTCTAAAAAGTGACTACTTGTAAGCATTAGGAGTTAGTGACATTCCAACCTTAAGTTTCCTGTTCCTTACGTACCTTTCTCTGTTACAACTAATCACAGAACAGTAAAATGTATTGTCTTATGCTTATGTTTCTTATGCATTTAATCTCAGTGTGTGTTTGAAATGATTAAATCATTGATTAAATCATAACTCAAAACATCAGCAATGAGATAGTGGGGGGTATTAACAAATGGGCTACATTAGAGAAAAGTGAAGGCTTGGGCAAATATATTGTCACTGTCCATAGAAATCATCTGAACACAGCACCCACCACACCTTTTGCAGTATAACGTGAAATCTTTGTGACAAACAAATCAATAGAATTGATGTAAAACTACATGGAATAAAAGAAAACCACTTTACACTAACATTCAGTTGAAGTAACATCTTTTCATTCTCCTGTAAAGCTAAAATGTTTTGGACAACAATTATATTCAGGGCAACACAGTTGTTGGGAGTAGGATTGAAAATAATGAACAGGAAATGCAGAAAACAATCTTCTCATTTGTGACCAAGGTGATCACAATTTACCCTCATGATGGGTAACTGTTGTCCATCAGTCACATGTAGAAGTCATAATAGCCC
The DNA here is from genome assembly GCA_037974385.1 of Arnoldichthys spilopterus. Taxonomy (NCBI): domain Eukaryota; kingdom Metazoa; phylum Chordata; class Actinopteri; order Characiformes; family Lepidarchidae; genus Arnoldichthys; species Arnoldichthys spilopterus. Next base: position 1,043 of record JBBPDA010057986.1, read on the forward strand.
TAAGTCCATATTATCAAGAGTGACAGCAATTAATGGATAGTGGAAAAACCTTGTGCTCTAAACACAGTGACCCTGACAACAGCATCAATAAAGGTTTCTTCTGTATTGTTGCTATTTGTCTGAGCCACCATCTGAGCAGTCACTCGATGCTGCTATTTCTGCACCTAGTAAAACACTATCTAACACTGAATAAAAGCTCAGACTAAAGCATGTTGACCCCTTCCAGTGCTATGTTACAACACAGATATTCTCTGAGAGCGTGCTTCCCCACCAGCCCTCCTTTGATTTACAGGTAACAACAACCTTTATATACTGTTCACAGAATGTGGTTGCCTAGGTAATAAGCACTGCTTTTCCTTGCTCATCAGTCCTGTTGTGGAAGGTGCAGTAGGAGCTCTTGATTCTGCATTCAGTCACAGGAAACACACTGTTCAGATAATTAGTCCGTTTTCATTATCTCAGCCACTACCCGTAACTCGTGCAGCTGGTAACGACTCCAATTAATTGGCAGCTTAACTCACATTTTTAAAAAATATATATTTAAATCTTGATGAACAGCAATGTGGACTAACACATAAGGTAGCATGAGCTGTCACATGCAAATGCTGCCAGCAGATGTACAGACAATGAAAAACATGGTAAATACATATGTAACTTTAATGTCCCTCTCTCTCCCAGATTAGTTTCTTCTTTCACTTTAGTGCAGACATTTCCATAAATCCAGAAAATTTCATCCAGCTTCCCATGTAATAATAATAATAATTATGATATTAATTATATCAATAAAAATAAAAACAATAATAATAATGCCTCAGTGGTATTTTACCCATATGGGATCTGAACCAGAGACCTTCAGATCACAGGGGCAATTCCCTAACAGTTACACTACCACTGCTCTAACTGAACCCTGCATTTTCCAATAGTTTTATTTTTCTATTTACTTCTACTTTCATTGCCTTTGATCTATTCTTACTCTGGCATGCTGGTGTCACACACTTGACTTGCTGACAGAATTTAACCACAATAACAACTTTTGAGGACCGCAAAAAAATGACTGCATTGCGAATCAGTTCAGGAGAGTACAGTTCAGCATACAAAAGAGATGTTTATATTTAAAATGCTCAGTCAAAAATATTGTTATGATGTAGCGTAATACATTTTTAAGATAACTAAGGTAATGGCCAATGCTTTGGCTATAGGTTGAAGCATCATATGGCATGATAACAGTACATTATGGAAATGTGTTGGACGTTGTTCAGAACCATTGTGTATCCATGCTGTAATGATGGCTATTACTGAGACTTTATTAAAGGGTAATTTAAGCAGCATTATGCTGTCTGGGTGTTCTCACACACACTGGGTGAGAATGTTTTGGACAGAACTTTCCCCCTCCCAAAATTTTGTTGAGCTGCGATTCAGTTTTGGTTCAGTTACAGGTTTGATTAAAGTTTAAATTCTAAAACTAATTACTCTAGTAAGAGTTTTCAATGCCTTTACAACTGGTGACCAGGTTGGTAATTTTAGCAGGATTTGTAAAATTAACCATAAAACCACGGCAGAATTCCGACCCTTTTTTAACCACTTAAATCCTTCTCATCAATAGCCTAAATATTACTATATTCACTCAATACAACAATTTTTCCTGATTAAGTCAGTTGTCAGGATAATTGGCCTTTTATATAGGTAGACGTTTATCAAGAATTGGAAGTGATCAGACCACCAAGCAGAGAACATAATATTAAACTCAGAGGACCAATAACTCTTTGGAGACAGAAGCAGATGAATAATTCAGAGTGTTAATTTTCATTCTGCATCATTTCATGTACAACGGTGGTGATTTCTCCTTACAGTTTACTTCTGTTGTGTTTGAACTGGGCAGGTGTGGATGTGGTTGTACAACACCAGCCTGATGCACATGGTAAAAGCCATTACTGACAATCCATGTGTAGTAAAACAAATGATTCACTGTTTACATATTAAAAAATTAGTGATGTTTTACACAAGGCCATACATATCCCACAAGTCTCCAGTGCTCTCTACTGCAGAGATGCAGGATGAGCAAATAGGCTGCTGCTCCTTTTTCAGCTCATATACTGCCCAAAGCTGAGCATGTATCCAAATATTTATGGACACCATCTCATCAATGCTCTCAGCTACTTTAAGCTGCATCTACTGCTGACACAGGTGTTCATCATAGAACATCTTCATAGAAAATCACTGGAGCAGCTGGGTTGGAGTAGCATTTGTGATCCAAAACTAATAACAGCATTGGTTTAAAACCTCACTATTGCTCCTGTGGCTTAATGCAAAAAAATAAAAAATAAATAAAATCTCAAAGTAAAGTTTGTGTTATTCTTTTTCAGAAGAGTGAATGCTATTACTGCAGCCAAGGAGGGTCAGTTTCTTTATTAAAGCCCTTAACTCCTGAAGAAACTGAAGAGAATTTGGATGTCTACAAACCTTTTAGTTATACTTGTAGATACACTGTGAACTGGTCAAATTTGAACTTTCCACCCTCACTATATGATCACATTGAAACGTTATATCATTTCATTTAAGTGTCTGACTATCCTAGTCAGTGTGATTTGAGATGATAGAAATATGTAGTTAATAGTTATTCTACATCTAAGTACACACATTTGAGAAAGGCTATAGCAAATAACTCATGCCACCAAAACAGCTCTGACTGTGGTGCATTGTGTGTTTTTCTTTTTTATCATAGCCAACATTAACATTTTTTGCCACTAAAGCCCTTATGTGAGTGGTTAGCCTTCACTCTCCATACACTTCAGTAAACCTTGAGCACCCCAAACCATGTTGTCTGACCACTTTTGGTAGAAACTAATCGCTGCATACTGGGAACAACTCACAAGACCAGTTTGGAAATGCTCTGTCCCAGTCATCTATGGCCCTTGTCAAAGAGGCTCAGATCTGTACACTGACCTCAATGTCCTGATTCCAGCACATCTACTTAAAGAACTGACTGTTCCCCTGCTGCCTAACACATCCCACCCACAAGATAATCAATGTTGTTCCCTTCACCTGTCTGTGGCTTTAATGTTGTGGTTGATGTCGAACTGCGGCCACTCACCGAAGCAGGAGTTGATGAAGCCGTACCACATGCAGCCCTGCTTCCCCAGCAGCCACCGTCCGCGGATGCTGGACGCGAAGCTGAGCGTGGTCCCGCACACACACACCAGCATGTCGCTCACGCTGATGTTCAAGAGCAGCATGTTGACGGGCGTGCGCAGCGTCTTGAACTTGCAGAAGAGGACTAGGACGACGAAGTTGTTCAAGAAGCCGAACGTCATGATGAGACCCAAGAAGATGGAGAGCGCGACGAAGCCGGCGCTCGAGAGCGTCTCCGCCGGAGAGTCGCTCCAGTCCTCGTCCTGGAAAGCGAACGGAGACTCCTCACTCACGTTGAAACTGTAGTTGAAGTCGGACGCTCGGGAGAACACCATCGTCGCACAGAGGCTTTATAGCATCCCTACCGGAGTCACACACAACCCTCAGCTGCCTCGCCTCGCCTCGTGCTCTGGCTTTAGAGAGCCCTGTTTGATGAAGGACGGTAAAGGCGCATGACAAGTAGTTTACATAGTTGACTGGCACTAACAGAGAGGAAGGAGAAGAAGAAGAAGAAGAAGAGGATGAGGAGGAGAAGAAAAAGATGAAAAAGAAGATGGAGAATAGGATGAAGAAGAAAAAAGAAGAAAAGTTGTTGGTGATGAAGATGAAGAAACAATAAGAAAAGAATATGTAGAAGGGAAAAATGAAGAAGAAGAAGATGATGATGAAGAAAAAATGAAGTAAAAAAATAGTAGTAGTAGTAAGAAGAAGGGGAAGTGGGGAATTGGTGAACCGACTCCCTTTATTTCAGTGTGTATCTCAGTGATCAGAGAACAGGCGCATTACTCACTGCATGTTCACGTCTCCGGCGTCTTCGTATTAAAGCTCAGGGTTTAAGACAAAACCAGTCGCGAAAAGATGACATAGATCAACATCAAGCCTAAATCACTGCTGAACTTAGCCAGTCGTTGCTGTTATCGGACCCTGTGATCGTTGGCTGTTTGACTGGCGCATGACTGATTTTGCGGTGCCCGGAGTTCACTGGTGCTCGCTTTTCACACCTCTCCCTCCTGAAGCTGCAGGCAAGTGACCAGAGCAGGTGTGCACGGGTCTGCGCTCCTGAGGCAACGTCGACTACATTATAAAGCTATTGATGACGTCAAGAGAGACCAAAGGGGAAGGTTAGGACTCGTAAAGTTAGGCTTTAAACAAAAAAATAATAATTCATGATTCAAACGCCTCCATGATACATCACCACAGAACTTCCCGAATGTACAGTCCTAGACAGAAAAAAACATAAAAAGATCAGATAAAGTACATAAATGTCAGATTAGATCAGTTAAGTCAGATGCTATAGAACCTTCTCTCATTGACAAAAATACACAAAGGTGAGAAATGTCCAGTACCTTGCTATGGTTCTCTTCTTATGCTACAGTAGCTCTTTTGTTTGATCATTTATATTTACTCATTTGGCTGACGCTTTTATCCAAAGCGACTTCCAAGACATGGAGCAGTGTAGTGGGACAGTACTGTGCTTAAGGGTACCTTAGTAGTTCCCGGGCCGTTACTTGAACCTGTGACCTTCAGGTTCCAAGAGCAATGTCCTAACCACTGACCACCCCATCAGGAAAGTCAGGGTGGGGACACCTGTTGTGTCTGTGATAACTTTCAATGATTTATGTTCTGTGACTCTGAAGATTTTTGGATAACACACCTTAAGCTAGGGTGACCTTATGAGTTACTACTAGCTGGGACGATTTGCTATGCCTTGTAGTGAAATAAAAACTATTTATTATATAACACATATACCACACCTCTGACTGTGGTGCACTGTGTGTTCTGACATCAAGCATTTACTTTTTGTGCAACAGGAGCTACTCTTTGGGATCAGACCAATCAGACTAACCTTCACTCCCCACATGCATTAATGAGCCTTGGGCACTCATGCTCTTGTTTCTAACCAGTTGTCCTTTCTTAGATCACTTTTGGTAGGCTAACTCCTGCATACCTGGAACACACCATCACAATAAGGCCCTGGTTCAAGTGGCTCAGATGCTTACACTCACCCATTTTTCCAGTTTCCAGCACATTAACTATAAGAACTGACTGCCTAATATTTTCCGCCCCCTGACAGGTGCCACTGTAATAATTAGACAATCAATGCCATTCACTTCATGTGCCAATTTTATGGCTGACTGGTATATATAATTTAGCACAAACCTCTGAGGTCTGCATTTGACTCTTGATTGTTCTAGATGACATCCAAAGAGCAGTGCTCCAAAAAGCAGTCTGTGCATGCTGATTATTTCAGACAAACAATCAGGGATTCACAAAGAGATTTCTATATTCAGAAAATGTATTCTCACAGACTACTCAATATTATAGATTTTAGATATTTCTCCAATTCCTAAATACAACTTTGACTGACTATGATCACGAACACACAGCAGTCACTTTTGGTTCACCAATGGGCTAATCTCAGTAATCAATGTTTTAAAGGTAATGTATGCCCATAGTGTATACATATTGATCTTTCCTGAGCAACAGTCAGTGACTATTCCCATGATGTATTCTTATTGATTACTCATTGAGAGTTCATTTTAGAAAATAGTTTTAACTTGCTGCTAGCCAAACTAATAGGTGGTCAGATATTGATTCCTGAAAGGCAAAAGGACACAGTTCAAGATCTTTTCATGGCTATAAAATGCACTTTTAAGGATGATGCTTTCTTGTTCTTAATCCCCTGATTGCGTTAGATAGGTTTCTTCTGACCAGGAATGTCCTGTGGTGTTTGTCCTTGGTATTCCTGCTTCAGTACAAAAGCAGGACATTCAATCTCAAACTTGGCTTCACTTTTACTTTCAGAGTGCAAGATTTTTTTTTGAAGCCTTGCCAGCCTTTAATGGTGAAGTGCCACTGTTTCTGTGATATAATAACATTGCTGACACTTGAAACCTTGCCGGATGACAGGGTTTTGCAGGATGTAGTTGTAGCTTCTGTTTATTACTGGGAATTGACCTTTGTCTTTGTTTGCCTGTGTTTTTCTTTTTATTTATTGCACTGCAGTATGTGAACAGCTTACAAGAATGAACATTAGAAATCACACTAAACTCAACAAATCAGTGATTTCATAAACTGAACACAAGTTTAAATGTAACAAGCAGTCAGCAAGTTTCATACATGCAGTTGTCTGTGAATGGGTGTCCCCGGTCAAATTGCACTGTAATTGTGAAAAGTAATTTTAAAAGTGAAAAGAACACTTTTCCATTAAAGAAACCTAAATATGATATGTCTCTGCAAAATTGAATGCTTAAGTATTTGTTATTTATAAAAATTATCTTACTGAAAAAAACCCTAAAAAAATAAAACCTTACCTCAACCCCAACCCTAACCCTCCTGCTTAACAGGTGTTGGGGTTTTTTATTGAAATGCTTCTTATTTTTTTCTTCAAACATACTTTTGGTAATTATAGCCAAACAAGAACCACAAAAATGTTTTTGGATTCATCAGACCACAGAGCCTGATTCTAAAAAGGTTTAAGTGTTGACTAACTAGGTCAGATGCTGACTTTTGCAAGGAGACCACAGGTAAGGTTCCATATAGATGATGTTTGTGCAGTAATGCTGCACAGTACATCATTATTCCTGTGTCAACCAAATCCTCGGCAATGACTTGGAAGTTTTGCTTTGTATCCCTGACCAGTTTACTTGGTTTTCCAGATTTGATCATGATCTTCTTCACTATCTCCATTAGTTTTAGATTCTCAGTAAGTAGTTTAGAGCATATGGTTGTGTAAGCACAACACTGATTAAAGAGATCCTGTTAACAGCAACCAAGAATGTTTAACTGGCAGTTCTGCAGTTGGTGCTTTTGATCATTGTAGTTTTAGCAATAACATGCTGATAACATGCAATGAAATCCTTTAGAAAAAAAATGTGTTCACAAGTAAACAAAGTGTGCCTTTAACATGTGATAATGTTTCTTTACATGTTTTTGTTAAATAGCATATATGTGTGTAAAAACTACATGTTTCTTACTCATTTGTGATATGATATGGTGGCACCAAAGGAAAAATTTGAGCAACATTCTTAAATGGGCAAAACAAAAGGACTCAGAGGGCAGTGTAATATGAGCTCAGGGCAAAATGCTTTACAGCACAAACAGTTTAAAGCAGATATTGCGATCACATGTATGTATAATGGCATGAATCGGAATATTTAGACCTTGACATAATTTTTAAATGAATATTCATAACAGAATCCCATTATGCCTAATTGATGAAATTTGACCATTTTCATCTTTATAATCATCCATCTTTTTTACTCCAAATCCACCTTGAGCATCTCCCAAAAAGCTCTTTTTCTGTCTCATCTGACCATTAAACCCAGTTCCAGTTCCATCAAACTCCATGCATTCAAGTTTATGTTTAGATACAAAAAAAAACTCTGAAATCTAGTGTGTTACATCTACATTATTTTAGGAAACTTGGTAAATTCAAAGGCCTACCATCTTCTGGCAATTTCCAACATTGAATAGTCATTTGATCCATTTGATATTACATTCACATTTAAAAATTAAAACTAAGAAGTAGACCTTCTGTACTGCTTGACATGTTTTGCAAAATAGCGCAATAAAATTCATTAATATCTAATCAGATGTCAAAAACATTTATCTGTAATTCAATCAAAGTGGTGTGTTGTGTTTCTATATTACGTTAGGGCTATGAAATTGAACTAACCTGACATACTCATAATGATTTATAGCCTAAAATGACTGGTGATCTGGCATATCAGAGATCTAGGTCTAACTTTGGAATGCTTAGGGCTATCAAATCAGTTCAAATTGCATCTGTGATCATCTGCTTTTTTATAGAAAAGCTGGAGGCTAACTAGATATTCATGTTGTTTAGTTAAAACAACTATAGAAAGCACCACAAGGTGTCACAATACCAATGATAGTTGGTTTATTGATCTACATACAGCTGAAGTTTAATTTGTCATGCTATGATAATGATGTTGCCAGAGAACTTTTGATCAGGGTTAGCAGCTGAGTAAGTCCCAGACAGTTTTCACTTTTTGAATAATTGAGCACATGTGACCATTTTAAAGCCTGTCCTTGAACTGTACTACAAAAAAAGAAGGGTTGTTTGGGTTTAAGGTTTCAGCTGCTGATTATGTCATTGATATATTGGTAAAACAATGTAATTTATATCATAGATATATTATACAACACAAAGTTTTCCAGCTATACCTATTCTGTCTTCTTCTAAGTGGCTAAAGCTCTCAGAGCCATTAAATCTAATCAAGCTAACATGGCTTTGTTGTTGGAAAATCAGTCATATAGACACATTTTTGTTCTAAAATCATTGATTGTAGTTTTATGTATATTCATGGTTTTATGATTAGCTAATTTGCAAGTTCCTCTTCTTTCTCACATGACACTGCTGCCTATATTTTCCTTTTTGAAGCTGTGTCTTGCTCTTCATCAACCATACTTGGTGTCTTTCTATTAACAACTACCTCTTCACTTCACAGATGCTGCACTAATTTGTGTTAACAGGTGCAACTAAATTTGCCTTTAATTGTACTAATAATATTACCCAGCTTTGTGTGTGTGTGTGTGTGTGTGTTTGTGTGTGTCTGTGTGTGTGTGTGTGTGTGTGTGTGTGTGTGTGTGTGCATGCCAATGTGCATGTGTGCAGGTGTGTGTATGCTTTGTGCATGCAAATGTTCATGTGTGAATGAGAAAGTGAGAGGCAATATATGTACTATAATACATTTTTAGGCTGGTTCTCTGGAAGCTTTTCACTGTACTTAGTAAAAGAACTCACAATATGAACTAATGTTCAGCAGAACTCTGCTTTTTGCTTAGTTTTTCTGTTCTCATTGTCAGATTAGCAAATAACTCATTGTTTTATTCTGGCCTTTGTATGGTCTGTTGCCAGTGTGACATTTTGAATATGTGGTATTAAGTCCATATACAGGAAAACAGATTTTTCATATTTATTATTTTTTTAATGATTATGGTAAAAGCTAATGGAAGCAAAAATTGAACTTCCTTTCTGCTACATCTTCTATAAACTGACTAAACAGCCCTATGGCTGTATTGATTTCAGACTTCACAGCCACCAGAGCAATGACTATAGAAATACATGCAAAATAGGTGTTTGGGAGAGTATAAATGTGCATTTAAGGTGGAGTGCTCTTACAGACAAAGAACCTAACAGCATATTAGATGCTTATAAGCAATACTAAGTATTACTAAGTAATAACCATATTTTATACTTTTCCACTTACTCCACTTGTAGCCTTTCAGCCAAGAAATGCTTGGTTCTATAGTTGCTAACCAACATAGTTTTTGAATGTGTCAACTTCAGAATTTACATTTACATGTACAGCATTTGGCAGATGCTCTTACCCAGAGTGACATTCATGGGTGCTTTCTAGTCTACAAAAAAAACCTGTCACACCAGTAAACCTAAATAAAAAAGAACATGAGATCAGGTTAAAGGTCTGCTTCTGTGGGATGTATGAGTTGTCATACAACATTCATAAATATTCAATAAACTGCACTGATTTAACCTTTCTGCCATCAAGTAAGCTAGTTTTATAATTGGTTTGTACTTGATTAAACTGATGCCACTCTCCCTTTGATTTGCCTGTGCCTCACCACTTCTGGATCTTCAGGAACATCTCCTTAATCATGAAACAGTGTGTTAGGATTAACACTGACTTGTGCTCCACTGTTCTTATGAATTATTGTCTTTTTACACATACAATCAAAGTGTCCATGTAAAACTTCAAAAAGCATGGAAAATTAAACTCCAAAAGAGAGCTTAATTAAAAGTTAAACACACTTATTGGTGATTCTGTAAACAGGATTCTTTGAACATCATTTTTACACTAGTTTACAAATCAGTGTTACTGCAGTTTTCAGACTATGTAAACTGCTGTGAAATGAACATTCATTTCCCATGTTATGGACCTTTTAATCACATTTCTTCTTACCGAGAGTAAATTGACAACATTTACTCTTTTCAATGTAATCTGTCACTTGAAGATCGCAAAAGTACATAGTAGACATATTCACATGTGCATGCCACCATTACCAGCAGAACCAGAACCCTACTTTCACCACCAGCAGCAGTCCTATCTGTACATTCTGATCTAAAGCTTCTGCTTGATAACTCAGAGACAGTAAGGCAATCATCGTGGAGTTCAGGTTGAAATTAGTGAGCAGCTAAAAGATGGTTGGATTTCTTATGTATAAGGGGCAAACATTGCTTTTTGATGCCTTGGAATGTAGTTGTTTAGTGAGGCCCAGATTATTTTGACTTGATATGCCTCACTGTCAAATGCTGTTAAAGAAACAATTATACAATCCCATCATAGCTGACTCCAACACACTAATTAACCCAGATATCAAATAATAATGTGCCATTTTTCAACCCTTCTCAATTTAGTTGAACTGTTCTGAAACAGGAACATTAATTTAAAAACTCTGTTACTGCTTCAAAAATGTCTATCTTTCATGCCATATAAGTGTTGCTGTCTTTCACAGGCCTGTTTATTCAAATGGGCAGTATGTTTTTAAGCTGCAATTTTTGGATTAGATTTTTGTCATTGTTTTTATGCGGTCATTCATCATCATGACAATCTTTTGTTTAGCTTGCTAGCATTTCGTTTGGACATATTTTGATGTGACTGTACTTGATATTCTTTTGGGACCTGTAAGAGAGAGTCTAGAAAGCCTGGCAAAGTAAGATGTTTTGTTTTCTATACACTTGGTAAGTCAAACAGAAAAAAGCTGCATTACAGGTTATCTGTAATAGCTTGAGGCTATGTTCAAATATCAGGTAACATATAAAATAAGGACACCCCATGGACATTTTTGAAAATATTTGAACAAGCATGTTACATGTTAACATCTTTGATACAGCGCCTACAGATAAATGTAAAGTAATGGAACATTACAATGGAAAGTAGCATTTTATTCATTTCCATCCATTTCCTAAACCGCTTCTTCTATTTCCGGGTTGCGGGGAAGCTGGAGCCAATCCCAGCTGACTGTGGGTCTAAGGTGGGATATACCCAGGACAGGAGGCCAACCTATCGCAGGGCAACACATAGACAGACAACCATTCATACACACATTCACACCTATGGGTAATTTAGAGAATTCACTCAACCTACTGCAGCCTTTGGACAGTGGGAGAAAACGTGAGCACCCGCAGATCGAATCCAGGACCTTCTTGCTGTAAAGCGACAGCGCTAACCACTTCACCACTGTGCCGCCCATTTCATTCCTTAATTCAGCAAAAACATTAACAGATGTAATATTATTATTCTGTCCCTGAAGCAGCAAAATAACCATTTTTCTTGAAGAACAAAGGATTTTTTCAACAGGTAAAATTTGTGCAGTCTCTTAAATGTTTGTACTTTCACACCAAAGGTTAAAAGGGTTACCTGCTGATGCTGTAATGAAAATCGGAGGTTCTTTAAGCCTTCTTTCTGCATCAGGTGGTCCGTTCTCTAGCTAAATTTGCTATACTAACTGCACCAAGACAACTTATCAATCATCATGTTCATTTTATTTTTCATTTGTTGGAGTAGAACTGTTCCTATTATATGGACATTTTAAAAGGTTCTTACTCACACATCTCATTTACAAAAAAAATGGTTGAGGTAATTTTGAACAGTTAGGGAACCAAAGGTGTTTTTTTCTATGGCATTGTTTACCTTTGTTTAGCACCTTTATTTAAAGAGCACAGCCATGGGACATAATCAAATCAAGCTAAAATTCTGTATACTGCCATACTATACACTTTACTGTATAATGTGACCTTTTTGTCTACATAGAAAAAAATTGTATGCAGGGCTACAATGAAAAGCTTCTTTGCATTCTTTACCATCATGGGATTTGCAATGCAAATTTGTTGAGAATTCATAACATTGTCTAACTATGGCTTCCTATCCATTGAAGAAGAACTGAAGAAAACATCAATTTGTATCCTTCAGTGCCAAAGAACAATGGCCAAGATATTACACACCCACTTGCAGTTTTCAAGATTCTGGCATTCACCATTGTTTTCTTAAATATTATTTATTTATGTAAGAACAGAACCTTTGCACACTTAGAATTATTGTATTTTTTACAATTCTACAGTTGTATAATATAATAGTCAAGTCAAATCTAGTCAAGTTTATTTGTGTATTGCTTTTTACAACTGACGTTGTCACAAAGCAGCTTTACAGAAACCGGGTCCGAGCCCCCAAAGAGCAAGCCAAGGGC
>JBBPDA010058018.1:0-13400 GCA_037974385.1 Arnoldichthys spilopterus
CTCTCTCTCTCTCTCTTTCTCTCTCTCTCTCCCTCTCTCTCTCTTTCTCTCTCTCTCTCTCTCTCTCTCTCTCTCTCACACACATACACACACCCAATTCACCTCTTATGTTTCCTCTGCTGAAGCTGGAGATCTAATGTTTAAATTATATTTTAATTATATATCTGAGTGTTTAAGCTTGCCTGTGTATGTGTGTGTGTGTAAGTGAAGGAGAGCTGGTATAAAGCCTTGACTGTTTCTAATAAGTAAGTTTAGTCAATTTAAGGTGCACAGACACAAGTAAAGCTTGTGTTATCTCATTGCTAATTGAATGGGAAGCTCCTAGCACTGGGCTGTAAAGAAGTGCAACTGTGTTATCTGGAGTGATGGAGCTCCAACAAGGATGTTTGGAATAAGTTGGACTTGTGTTTGTGATCCAGAACTCATCATAAAACATCAGTACTTGAACTCACTAATGCTCTTGTGGATTGAATGCAATCAAACATCCACAGCAATGTTCCAACACCTAGTGTAAAGCCCTTCCAGGAGAGTTGCAGCAAAATGAGGGATCTCTGTTAATTAGGGGTGTAAAGCACAAGTTTCTTAAAGATTCAATCAGATCTGATTATTTTAGCCAATGATCCGATACATTTTTAAGACCTTAAACTATGCAGTGTTGCGATTTGGTTTGATCGATACCAAGGTCTGTAATCAGTATGAAATATGTTACAAATCTGCTACATGTCCACCAACTCACACATGCAAACAAATTATAATGTGAACATTTTATTATTAAAGGTGAAATACAGCAATGTAGTCATAAACAAAAGCAGCTCACAGTACAAAACACTGCTCATTGTATAATGAAGTACAATTGTTGAGACCCATTTTTGTCCTGCAGCGTGAACTTCACGACTGGTAAATGTGTGTTGAGAGGAGATTATCCACCCATTAGCTGTGTGACAGGTGTTTCTAACCGGTGATAAGGATTCAAACCGTTTATTGATGCTGTCTGGTTGCATATGCTCATAAAATATACGCATACATAGATGTACATGTATGTAGTCATAAACAGAAGCAGCTTCTCAGTACAAAACAATTATATTGTACAAAAGTAACTGATGAATGAACATACATCAGGTTTAATGCGTCATACCGATGTATCGGATCGTTTGCTATTTTGCATAATCCACCAATACAAATTGTTATGTACGAAGCAGAGGCTCAAGTGCAGCAAGGAACAGGTTTAATCCAAGAAGTGAGTTAAAAAACAGGCAAAAAGGTCAAAATCCACAAATAATTCAGACGAAACGCTCAGTAAGTCCACCAAGGCAAAGCAATACTTTGTAAGGTCTTAGTCAGTGAGTTCTGTATTTATAATCAATATTCAGGTGAAGCTAATCTGTTGCTTGGGTGATGTTTCTGAGCCCTGGACTGGATTTCTGGTTCTGGAATTGTATGCTCTAACTCCAGATTCCGATTACGGTGCCTGACACAAATGAGTTAATTATTACACCTCTACTGTTAATACTCTTATTATCAGAAGAAACGCTGGTCGAGCAGATGCCTACTTTTGGAAATATTTGTGTGTCTGGGATCTACTGTGTGTTTGTACTAAACTGATGATGATTTATCTGAATCCCAGTGTGTGATGTTGTTTGTTTATCTGTTTATTTTGTTTCCTGGTGTTTTTACATTCTGTACTTTTACACTTTGGAAATTTCCACAGTCTACCACTCCCTCACTGAGAATATGGTGCCACTGTGTGTGTGTGTTAGAGTCTGAATAGTGTGTAGAGTGTGTATGGAAAAACACACTATGATGTGTCTCCTGTTTTAATTTAAGCTTAAAATGGTTGTGCTTGTTGTGCTCGTTCAGTGTACATGTCCCAGGCACACCTGCATGTGTGTGTGTGTGTGTGTATGTGTGTGTCTCAGTCACATCTGCTCTTTCAGGGACATGCATCTCTGTCATGAAGGAAAGAGTAGATGAGAGAGAGAGAATGGAGTGAGAAGGCAATAGTGAAAAAGGAATAGAGTGAGAGGAAGAGCAGGAAAAAAAGCATAGCAGAGAGAGACACAGAGAGGAGGGAGGACAGAGGGGACAGAAGGATGGGGAGACCAGGAAAGTGAAGGCAAGAAAGAAAAAAGAGTGAGAAAGCTTGAAAGTGACAGGGAAAGAGAAGGGGAGGGAACGAAAAGAGAATGTTCGGTACACTCAATATTTACAAGTGTATTCTCTCTAATATGTATTACAATGCATAAATATATGTCTCCCTCTATATATGTGTGTGTTTGTGTGTGTGTGTTCTATCTTTCCTGCAGGGCAGCAACTGACCATAACATGGACAACACCACGGCCATGCTGAGAGAGTGGCTGAAGGCAGCTCAGAGCAGATACCACTATGTGGAATGGAGACCCATGGAGGAGCCTCGGTAAACCTTTATTAACCAAAACACAATTAATAAGATGTTTATTTTTGTCTTTTCATCATTATTGTTATTATAGAACCATGAAAAGAAGTGATATAACCCGGAGCAGTTCATTCTCTAATCACATTCTAGGGCAGCATTCATGTTGTAGAGTGACAATAGTCTAGAATTTCTTATCAAATCTAGAACAGTGGTACGGTGAAAGAGCCACATTGTACATACTTTAATCACCATATTTCAGAATAGTAGTCACATTACTGAACAGTGGTCACACTAGACTAGTCTTCAGCCTCTTTGAAATCTTGCCTTCCCATAGCATGCAGCTGCAAATCTGATCCATATTAATACCACCTTCATCAGCTGGGCCACGTTTATAATGTCCCTTTCACCCATACATGTGGAATGTAATGGTAATTAAAGTTGAATGGGTTAAGTGTAAAAAGTCAAAATAAAGTCCAGAGAAGGTAAATTAGGCCTAATTACACATTGGATCCTAAAAACTATAAGGAAATTACTACTGTCTTAATAGTATGCGTTTAGCAGATCAGTACATAAAATATTAACACATCTCACCATTTGTACAAACAAGAAGTAATGTAGCGTTGCAGTGCCAGCGTATGTCATACCAGTCTGCGATTATTTTAGAACTATGTTAGAAAAGCCTTTTTTGGCACAAATTAACTAAAATTGGTCTTCAACTCTTACCACTTCTGTCCAAGTGAACTGCTTAATTTACATAATCTACTTAACTTACATTTACATTCCTATCTGTGTGTAACTCCTCCCATTTCTCCACAGCATTGTGGAAGGTTGGTGTCCACCAGTACCACACTTAAAATCCACTAGTTTAAAGTGTGTATTGTGTACATTTGAGTATAGTTCAATTCAACTTTAAGGCTTAACTATAATACATACTATACATACTCAACAACTATTATTAAGTGCAAAATTTGGGCACACCTGTAGATTAATGCATGGGAACTAATGGAGGGCTCATGTGTGAACAAAGCTGATTCATAACTCAAAGCTAAACTTTTCTATGACATTTGTTTCAGTTGAGTTTTTATTTTAGTTTAGTTTTGCTGGAGTGTATTCTATAAACGTCTGTAGAGAAATAAAATCTTCCCTGGGAGCAGGGCTGTCCAAATCTGGTTCTGGAGGGCCAGTGTCCAGCACAATTTGGTAGTTGCCCAATTAAAAAACGCTCTTACTACACCTATCACTTTACAAGTGAGCTGAACCAAGTGTGTTGAAGCAGGGAAGCCAAAATGTGTTGGACACTGGCACTTCAGGACAGGAGTTGTACACCCCTGCCTTGGCATGGTTCTTCTGTGGAAAAGTGGCACAGCACAGCAGCACGGCTGTGTTTTTATAGTCAAGGTTACAGCTTTTACAACAGAAAAAAGTGCAAGAGTGTATTTTTGTGTTTTAAAATTAAAGACACATAATCAGGATACCCATAATGTTCAGGCTTTGCTTCAAACACACATGCCGCCTTAAACTTTTTTTGGGGGGATGCACATGCTATGAAAATCATTGTGTCAGAGGTTTTAGAGTTATGTGGGAACTGTAGAAGGATAATATCAGCAGGGGGAATGCTGACCACAGTTCTATAATTTTTCTCTTTAAACATTTTGAGTTTTTAAAAGGTATTTTTCACAAAATATCAAAACTTCTAATAATAGGATGTTTAAGGAATTACATCTTTATAACCATGCATTTGGTCTGTAGGGGACCTGTACTGACATAGCACACACACATACACACACACACACACACACACACACACACACTTTCCAAACTTGCCTTCCAGAGTAGCCCAGTAAGTAACTGTTGCTTTGAGCCTTCTCTAAGCCTTCTGTTCTGTGGCAGATCATACACAGACGAGTGGGGGCCGAAGCACTGGCCTCTGTCCAGGTTCAACCACCTGATGAAGCTCAGACAGGCGGCTCTGAAGGCAGCACGTGAGCGCTGGGCCGACTACATACTGGTGAGAGTCCTGTGTCAGAGTAGCAGCTACATAAACATAAGCAGATTTCCCTCACTGACGTAGCTTACAATTATTTGTATACATCTTTTCCTCTTTTCATCAAACTCCTCTGTCCTTAGTATACTGTCAAAAAGTACAAGTGTCTAAATAATAAATCTTCCCGCCGCTCTCTCTCTTTCTCTGTCTCTCTCTCTTTCTCAGTTTGCAGACAGTGACAACCTGCTGACTAATCCACGAGTGTTGGACCTGATGATGGCAGAGAATCTGACCCTGGTGGCCCCCATGTTAGAATCACGCTCGCTCTACTCCAACTTCTGGTGCGGCATCACTCCTCAGGTAGACACACACACTCATGGATACATACACATACACACACTCACATTCTCACATCCCGGCCCCAACCCCGGCAATCCTAAAACAGAATATTTGTGGATGGGGTGAAAAATGGGGTTGTTTGTCATTGTTTAAAACAGTAGTTCTCAAACCAGTCCTTCGGGCCCAACAGGTGGTTGCTCTAAAACAGCTCCCAGTACCACTGAACAGGCCTAGACAGGCCTAGTAATTCTTTGGCTTTGTTGGGTAAGTTTCTCTGCTGTCCGGTTTTAACTTTGCTATATTTATAGCTTTTGCCCTCCCTCTGTACGATGGATAGCTGATCTTTTCTGCAAATCTCAGGTATTCAGTGTTTTTAATAACTGGTTCAGGTGTGTTCACAGGTGGAACAGAGCAAAACACTGTCTGGAGTGCCCTGAGGACAGGTTTAAGATCCACTGGTTTAAAAAACATATAAAAATATTTGTAACATTTAAAGGGCTCCTGAGAGGCGCAACTGTCTAAGTATTGGTCCATCAGCCGGAGATCACAGTCCGATTCCCGGTGGTGCCATATCCATCAATGGGCTGAAGTCCAAAAAATTGCAATTGGTCTTGCTCTCTCTGGTTGGATGGGATGGCCCTCCTTCGCCCCATTATTTCCATAACAAATAGCGTGGTGCTAGTCAGCATTGGTGTGTGCTAGCCGACATCTCCTCCAATGACTTTTTAGCTGCAGTCTGAAAGGATATGGTGTCTGGCTTCTTGACTGACTTGAAGGAAGCACATGTTAGCCTTCACCCTCCTAGTGTTGGGGGTATTATGTGATAGAGTTCTACTTAGTGAGTGGAATTGGAGATGATTAAATTGCGCGGAAAATCAGGAAAAAAAAGTTTTGGTTCAAAATGCCAATGATGGTCATAAATTCACCATATATTGTCATATGATGTATTAGCTTCTCTATGCCTTAAACTCTATCTAAAGACAAAAAACATAGTAGAGTACATGTATTAGTTTTATTATGAATGGACAATATTTCCACGCTGATAAGACATGTTCCACTACTGTTTTTAACCTGGATGCCCACCTGACTGCTTTAATTTTAAACATCTGCTCTTACTGAAAATGATTTCATTTATTACACTTGTCAGTTTGATTTACTGACCCGATCTGTACTTTTTAAGTGTAACAAGTATTTAATAATGTTGTAAACAACCTACGATTTCAACTCCAAAATCTCTATTTCTCTCTCTCAGGGCTACTATAAGCGTACTCCAGATTACCAGCCAATCCGTGAGTGGAAGCGTTTGGGTTGCTTTGCTGTTCCAATGGTGCATTCCACCTTTCTGCTAGATCTAAGGCGCTCCTCCTCCAGATCACTCGCCTTCTATCCCCCTCACACTGACTACAGCTGGGCCTTCGACGACATCATGGTTTTTGCCTTCTCAGCTCGCCAAGCACGTAAGGCAACACTACATATACATCTGGTTCTACATCTGAGCTCATAGTTTAGGTTCTAGATTTGTTTGTTTGTTTGTGTAGTTGTGTGTGTGTGATTGTAACATGAGAATGAATGATGCCATGTGGATTATTTTCCAGCTTTTTCATCCCTTGAAACATTCTGAAACATTTGCCATGGATTTGATCATTAAAATGATGAATGTGTTTATTTGTGTGTGGGCTTGTGTGTGTATCTGTAGATGTGGAAATGCATGTGGAAATGCAGTTGTGTGTGTGTGTGTGTGTGTGTGTGTGTGGGCATGCATGCATGTGTATGTATTTACTGTAACTCTACTTGTGACTGTGTTCACACATCATTACCACAGTAGGACACACAAACAAACACAAGCACACACACCTGGGAGCTAAGTAAGAAGCTGCATAGTAATGGTCTTCCTGCTGTAACACAGCTTACATGGCTCCTCAGCTAATTATTAAAAGAGCAAACTCAGACGTTTGAAAGCAGGTAATTAAATAAACGGTGCAGTGCAGTAAACCTGCACCCCATTTAACCCTTTCAACCCCTAAATACAAAAAGTACATCAAACAACTAGCAGCTGAAACTCCTTTCTCTCCTCCTAAATCTCTGTAATTTTTGCTTCATAATCATTTCAGTGTCTTTTGTCAAATAGGGACACAAAGCACTATTAAAAATGGGCCATTGTCTATGGTTCTGAGTGCTAGTGCTGCTTTAAATCATTAAAATACTCAAGTATTCATTTGATATACTGGGGTTTGTTTTGATATTTAGCATTCAGATTTCTTTTCAAGCTATAACAATTTGTAGCTTAAACTACAATAAACTTCATCAGCAAAGCCCCATAACCCTTTAATGAAAAAAAGCCATTTAAAAAATCTTTCTATTTTATATTCATTTGGGACAAATATAACAATAATTATTGGTTTACATTTTTATTTTTTGTGTATTTTGTGATCATAGCAATATATATATTTTATTTCAGTAACCCCCATAATTTTGTTTTTTAAATATAGGCCTCTATCAAAAAAAAGTTTTTTTTTACCATAAAATTCGGAATAATAATTAAAAATTAGTAAAGATCAAATAAAATTCTTGGATGGTCTTAAAAACTCTGTGAGTAACATAACATAACATTTCTTCAAAGGTGTGTCTACATGCAACCAGAATTGCCTTTGTCTTACATGTGGGTGAGAAAGATCATTGGAAAGGTCCACTAATAAAAGACACAGTGAAATCCAGTGGAGTTTTTGACCATAACTGACCTGAACCAAATTGTAGAGATGGAGCAGACAGGTTAAGTTCAGTGCATGTTTTAGTAACATATTGGAACTTAAAATGTGCTTAACTAAGTAACTAAGGGGTTTTAAGAAGGACAGTGATTTGGGGGCTCTGGAGTAGTACAATTGTTCAAGTGTTGTCCCTATCATTGGGAAATTTGAGAAGTTACAAAATGCCAACAATGCCACAGCCTGGAGTTTAATAGAACACAACTGTCCTTGCTTTCTTTAGGTGGGTAGGATGTCCCCTACACATAGCACAATGCCAGCCACAAAACTGGCCTGTAGCATTCTTCTCTAAGTCCAAATTTGCCCAGTAACGTTGAGGCAGTCTGAAAAGGTGCTGTCGCTTCATGTGACTTGGACAGGTCACCCTCCCAGCACTGATAGCATCCTGTGATTGAGTAATATCTAGCTAATAGGTGAATAAGACATGATTTAATTGGACAAATTTTTTTAGAAAAATTTAGTAATTGCTTCTGTATATTAAATGTTTCAGACGTCTGCGTAACCTTGTCCTGGAGCACAAAAAAAGCTCCACTTTTCACACTTCTGCTGAAGCTGAAAGAACAGAGATATCTGAAAGTCTGTTGTGGAAGAATTTTAAATTATTGACCAGTAAAAAATGTAACATCTACCATAAGAGTTATATGATGATTTGATTAATCATCTTAAATCTGCAAGTATAGCATTAGATATTAGCACAGCAATTTGAGTGAAAAACAAATGTTTACATGAATTTTACATTTTTTAGCATTTGGTTCATCCCCCTTTTGCTTTAATCACAGCTGGTGTGAGCTACACAAGTCAAAAGCCTCTGATTGAGTGGTTCAAACATAGGAGGGGTTGGAAAACAAGCTTAAAAAAAACGGAAAAATAAGATTTTTCTCCAAAAGTGTTAATATTGTCAGGGTCCCAAATATGCTAAAATTTTAATATTGTTGTAGAAATTTAATTTTTCATTAAATGAAAAAGATCCATTTTTTATGTGGACTCCACTGTATCTTTGCTTTTTTTTAACAAAATAAACAAATACATTTAGTGTATTTTTACATTTTTACATACATTTTTTAATATTTTACACTTTATTCCTTGGCCCCTTAAATGCAGACATGGTTGTGGTGATTAGTAATATTATAGAGCTTGGTTTCCTGTCTCCCACTAATAAATTATTGATGGATCCGTAAACGTCTAATAGTTGTTTGTGTATGTGTGTTTGTGTGTGTGTGTGTGTGTGTGTGTGTGTGTGTGTGTGTAGATGTGCAAATGTATGTGTGTAACAGGGAGCATTATGGCTTTTTGCCTGTTCCTCTGAAAGCCCATCAGAGTCTGGAGGATGAAGAAGAGAGTTTCACACACACCATCGCTGAGGCACTCAGTAAGGCTTATACACCAGCACTAAGACAAATCCTCTCTTACACACACACTCACACACATACACAATATACACACATTTCCACACTTCTGTCTTGTGGGGGCTTATCTGCCTCAAGAACCTCTTGCCTGCTTGTGCTGAACTCTTTATTTGGCATTTTTCTTTCTTGATTTTTAGTCCTATGTGAGCTGCCTCAAGCCCTAGCTATTTTCTCTGCTCTTTTATGGACACAGCAGGCAGCACATTGTGTTTCCATGTTTTAGAAAAATCTTATATTTTTTCTTACAGTTGACCACAGAATTACACCTTCAGAGTTGCTGTTTGTCCCTCCAAAGCCTCAGGATAAGATGGGTTTCGATGAGGTGAGACAGAAGAAGAGTGCTCTGATTGACTGTCAATCTGACTCACTGATTGACTGACAGTCTGACTCACTGACTGACTGTCTGACTCATTGACTGTCTGACTTGCTAATTTACCGTCTGGCTAAATTACTGACTCACTGACTCATTTATTGACTTACTGAGTCACTGACTGACTGTCTCATCAATCGACTCTCGATCTTATAAGGCTTCTTAGTACCCAGGGATTAAACTGGACCAGGACTGATTAATTTATTAATTCACTGACTCGTTAATTGATTCATTGACCAATATATTGATTCACCAATTGATTGAATCATTCACAGACTGTTTTACTTTTTTAGTGCCTAGTGGTTAGGACACTGCCTTTAAGACCTGAAGGTCTCCGGTTCAAGTCCCGGCCTGGGCACTACTGAGGTACCCTTGAGCAAGGTACCGTCCCGCTACACTGCTCCCCGGGCGTTGATTGCTGCCCGCTGCTCCACGTGTGCACGTGTGATGGGTTAAATGCAGAGATTGCATTTCGTTATGGTGCTTGAGTGTGTTCACAATGACAAATAGTCACTTTCACTTCACTTTTTTGCTGATTGATTCTTTGACTGATTCACTGCTCACTGATATTAATTCATTGACTGATACACAGACTTGCTGACTGCTTGTCTGTTTTTGAAAAGACATTATGCCCCTCTCCTCTCGTTTCCTTCCTGTTTCCTTCCTGTACACACCCTTCAACATAATCTGTTTCTCTCTCTCACACTCTCTCAGATATTTCTGATTAATCTGAAAAGGAGGATGGACCGGAGAGAGAGGATGTTGAACACTTTGGAAGCCTCAGGACTAGAGGCCACTATTACTGATGCTGTGGATGGGAAGTATGTCCCAGAAGCCACATGTTGTGTTGTTTTTAAATGAGTAATTAGAATCACACAGGCCTCGAGACTTCTCCATCACACTATTTATCTGTCTGGCACTTTTCTTCTGTGACATTTCTCCAGCATATTTTGCTAATTTAGAACCAATTTTAATTCATTTGGATCTAGTTTCTGTTCCAAACAGCAAGAGGCATTTCTACTATTTTTACTCCCCCCCTCTCTGTCATAGGGCTTTGAACTCATCCCAGCTGCAGGCTCTGGGTATTGAGATGATGCCGGGCTATAAGGACCCATATTCCGGTCGCATTTTGACCAGAGGAGAGATCGGCTGCTTCCTCAGCCATCACTCTGTATGGTCACAGGTACAAAAACACACTAGGTCACACAAACATTTAACACTCTCTTAATCTGCCATTTACAGAATACAATACATGAAACATTTATAGCAAATTGACAGTGTTTTTGTGTGTTAGGTAGTAGAGGGAAGTCTACAGCATGTGTTAGTACTGGAAGATGATGTCCGATTTGAGCCCCAATTTAAGAGGAGACTGCAGACCATCATGGATGATGTGGCGAAAACTCAACTGGACTGGGACCTCATGTAAGATTTACAGCATTTCCCACAGTCACTTACTTAAAGATTCACAAATCCACACACACAAGATGTACTTACTGTAAAGATGTGCTTCGTATATTAACAGTTCTTTTCCTGCAGTTCGTTTATCAGCCCTTCTCTATTAATGGAAAGGGGCCACCACAAGACCACTGCTGAACAAATATTGTCTTAACAACACTGTACTGTACCTGCACACACACACACACACACAGTACCATACCACGCTACATACCACATCACCATAATCAGTGTGAATGCTGGTCCATCAACTCAAACAACATCTGATCTGTAGTGTTCTGTTCATATCCTGGTCCTTTTTAACTGATGGTTGGAGTACCACCTTAAAAGGAGTGAGAGAAGATAGAAGTAATAATCCTCCAGTTAGTCAAATACAGGTATAGAACAATGTATTCCCTGTTGTGCTACATGACATTGACTTTATCTACATGTACTTTCTCTCGCTCTCTCTCTCTTTCTGTATTTCTGTAGTTATATAGGCCGTAAACGGATGCAGGTGGCTCAGCCGGAGGTATCAGTGGAGGGTGTGGATAACCTGGTGGAGGCTGATTATTCATACTGGACTCTGGGTTATGCCCTATCCCTGCAGGGTGCACGCAAACTGCTGTCGGCACAAGCCTTTAGCAAGATGCTCCCTGTGGACGAATTTCTGCCGATCATGTTCAACAAACACCCCAAGTAAGGGAGGAGATGAGTGGTTTGAGTGGGGTTAGTGGGTGGGTGGGTGGAAAGATGGATGGCTGGATGGAAGGATGGATAGATGGATTAGCATTTAACACTGCTGTGTAATATTAGAGCTGCCAGTCAGACCCACCCCATCAGTACTGGCCACAGGCTGCAGTGATGCAATGCGTCATAGACTTAGAAACAGCCCTGGTAGATTATCTAGGGGCCATTTCACTAAATGTAATATGTCAAAACATATTTGACACAGAATTACAAATTGGATATGGCTTATAGGACAATAGAACAAATAATCTACAGCTAGAGATGAACTGGGCCCATATTAGCTAGTTTGTGTTGTGACCTGTTGGTAGTTTTATTGTTTAGCTTATAGAAATTTGTTAACAGGTATAATGCTGCGAATGCTACATTGCCAATTTGTGCCACATCCCACGCTGTAGTCATTTTATTAGAATCCCCCTCCCTTGTAGCACTTCTTTGCTACACTATATCCTAGCTGCTGATGCACAGTTTGCTTAAGTGATTCTTTACCCCTTCCTGGTCCAAAGATCCTGGCTGATCTTGTGTGATGAACCACTCTCAGTATAGCAGTGGCAGTGACATGAGTTAAAACCTCAGCAACAACATTTGTACTAGTGCCACACACACTACCATGCTACTGTCTTTATCACTGTTATGTCAGGAATGGTACACCCTAATAGTGTCCAGTTATCTGTGGTCCTATGGTGGTATTTCAATGGTGAGTTGGGTACAGAGCAGCTGTCAAACTGGAGCAACACAGGGGCTACTGTCTGTGACTGTACACCTATATGATAGACCTATAAGGTAAGTGAAGTGGAGGTCCAAGGTCTGGGGTTCTAATAAACTGTGTACTCTTCATAAAGTGTGTTTTCTATAGTAACTGCTGTACAGGTACTCTATAAAGTCTATAAGTCTGATCATACATGCTCATGCCTGCAAAACTCAACTTCAGCACACACACACACGTCTCTTTGTCCTTCTCTGCCGAGAGCTGCTCAGACGCACAGGGCTGGATTGTTCAGGGTGATATGTACCTGCTGGGCCACACAATGTCTGCCTTTCTCTCTTCTTTTGCTGTGTGTCCTGTCTTACCCTCAGAGGTGTGTTCAGTGTCTCAAACCCACACACATGTGAAGTATTAGCATTTTAATGAAAGAACGAATTAAGTAGAAATTAATAGTCCTGACAAAAACAACATAAGTAGAAAACATCAGCTCCAATAGTTCCATACATTGAGTAAACTGAACCTAAAGAAAAAAGTAGATTGATGTCCTTACAAATTCCCGGAATATATTTAGAAAAACACAAAACAGGTCCAAGTTTCTCTTAGACAGGTTACTTACCTTTTTAAAACAAAAACCACAATTTTTTTTTACTGTACTTCTCTTACTTTCTTCCCGTTTCTCACATCTGTTGCGTCTTTACTTTTTTACCCTCACTGCCCTGCCCTCCACCTCTTTTCTGCTGTCCTTCCTTTGCCCCCCCCCCCTTCTCACTTGCTGGTGTCTCTCGTCGTACTGTATGCTTTCTCTCTATTCTCTAACCCAGTGTTTGCAAACCCATGGTCCCGGAGGCTCCCCTGGTCTGCACGTTTTTTTCCCTGCTGTCTACACACCGTGTCCGACTAATCAGCTCATTAATAAGCCTTTCCTGTGTTGAAGTGGGTGAGTTAGGACAGAGTAAGGGAAACACTCAAACATGCAGGGCAGACTGTATCAGGTTTTGATGCTATAGAGGTGTAATGATGCCAATTCTAATTCTAAAGTCATAATTTGATTATATTAACATGTTACATAGTCTGACTCTGCAGAGCATTAATTCTATACCACACAGATCAGTTTGACTCTGCTCCTATCTATATACTACATACCTCTCTCTCTCTCTCTCTCTCTCTCTCTCTCTCTCTTTGTCGCTCTCTCTCTCTCTCTCTCTCTCTCTCTCTCTCTCTCTCTCTCTCGCTCTCTCTCTCTCTCTCTCTCTCTCTCT
>JBBPDA010058088.1:0-13396 GCA_037974385.1 Arnoldichthys spilopterus
TCTATCTATCTATCTATATATATATATATATACTGACTGAACTTAAAAACATGTTTTTTAACAGTGGATTTTCTTCTAAACAAACTGTTTATAATAAATACAAAATGTATATATATATAAACCAGCAACAACCTGGGAAAAGTAGATGTAGATTACTTGTAGATGTTTTCAAAATGAGGAACAGAGATGTAGATAATAAAGAATGATTCATGTTTTAAAGGTGGTGGATCGAATCTTGAGGCAGACATCTGACCAAAAATGTCTATAATTTTGGATAATATTTAAATCTACATTGATTTATATATAAAATAGCAAACATACTGTAAAATAATTACTTAAAAAATGATACCATATTACTAGCAGCTTACTTGCCAGTAGTTTTGTACATTATTTTATTTTTAGATGCTTTACTGCTGTAATTTTATAGCATAAAATTCTAATTAACAATTTTAAATGTGTTTTTACATCTACGTGATGTTTACTCACGAGCATGATCTACCATCGTGCAGCTTGCCCATTTAAACAGTAACTATTACCCAGAACACCTCAGTGAAACTTTACTGATACAGTAACTACACACAACAAATGTGCTCTGACTGTACCTCGTCAGTTATCAGAGCCTTATTGATGTACTTTATGGTTTTTAATCTCACTTTTCTTTAATTTCTATTTTTATAGATTGCATGTGTTGTGTTCATGTAGATTTGACAACTTTAAACCAGAACTTACTGTAACTTGTTAATAAGAGGCATCAGCTACCTGAATGCATACACACTGTAATTTAATAAAGCAGCACACTGTTGTTAACTCTTTAATGTTCTGGTCCATTATTTGGTTGAAACCATTTTAAGTCCTTAAACATTCACTGAACTTAACTTAACCTGACTGTTCCATCTCTACCACTTGGTTTAGTCCACTTATGGTCAAAAATTCACTGGATTTCACTGTGTCTTTAATTATTAGACCTTTTCCGTCAGTTTCCTCAACAGAAGTTACATAAAGGCTGCCATTTGCTGCTGGTTCTGTTGCATTAACAAACATTTAAAGACAGTTTATGAATCTCTCACAGAATTTTTAAGAGAATCCAATACTCTTACTTGATTTTTACTAATTTGTTTATGTAATCAGAGTTTTACGATAAAGAGAAACTGTTTGGTAGAGGCCTTTATTTAAAACATGGGAATAAAAAACTTAACATTATTTTGATTATCATGCCAAATTAACACAAAATGCAGAAAAAAGTTTCATTGCTTTTTTTCTTGGTGTGGCCATTAAAGGGTTAAACTGTACAATAAATTCCTGTAAAATTACAACACTTGTTGACAGATTCCAAATGGTACTCAATGGTACTTGATGTGATAAATGACATCATAAGATCAAAATATATGCTTTAAGAAGTTGGTTGGGTATTAAGTCCAATAAGAAACATTATAAAAACTGAATTTTCCCAACTCTAATGAAAGCATGTGTGTTTACCTGCACTGGTTTCTTGCGGGCCTCCTCATTGTTCTCAGCCTCTTCGTGTTCCTTGCTGCCCTGTGTCAGGTTAGAGTAGTTGGCCAGACTACTGAGCAGAGACGACACCATAGGACTTGTGTCCATCTCCTCCTACAAAACACACATCATCATCATCAGCAACTGTAAAGAGATACAGATTTTCCTATAAACTGGTTCAGACCATTTACATTTAAATTTCAAAGCAATTTAATTAAATTATTTTTATACAATTCAGAATATTTTTTCTTTTAATGATGAAAAAAAGAATAAATAAAAATAACAGTGTGTAAAAACAATATAAAATGAAAATTCGTTTCCTCATGACTGCCACAAAAATGTTCATAATACCTCAAACAGGGCCATATTCTTGCCATCGTACTGTTGGCTCTTCTCAACATCACTGCTGCTGCTGCTGTTGATAAAGGGGCTGCTTTCTTTGGGGTTCCCATCTCCTGTGAACATAAATCCACATACATTAAGAAAGGACTGACAATCCAACAAAAAAAGTTATTATTTTTTAAATGGAATTCTTTATGTGACCTGTAAAGCTTAAATAATATAAATATAATGAAAAAAAGGCAAACCAAAAAAAATCTGTTTAGAGACTATAGTATCACTCCCTTCTTCCATATACGTACAAAAACCAGAATTCCCTGACTAAGGTGTTTACTTCCTTAATTGCATTTGGAAAGTAAAATTATGTGCATATTACAATCATTTATAAGCAACAACCTTCACACAGTGTAACACTGTGTGATTATTATCCAGTACCATGTGGCCTACTTTAGAGAGCATATATGCATATATTTGCATATGAATCTGCAGTAAGAGTATACTGTAACTGACTGTATCATGAACTCCTGCATAAACTCCCCAGTGAAAGCTGCTTATTGTAGTGCTCTTGTGTGTGTGTGTGTGTGTGTGTGTGATGTGGCTCCTAGTATTCTGCAAACTGGCCTAAGGGATTTGAGTGAGTTTCACAGAGGCTTGGTTGTTAGCTTTAGCTTCTGCATGTTTTTTGCATTCTGGATTATATTTTTAGCACCATAGAGATAGAGAAAGATAGAGACAGAAAAGAAGAGAAAGACTGGAAGAGTGAGGTTAAAAGAGTACTGAAAAATGTATCTGCAGCACATAAACAAAGAACACACTCTTAAAAGATCGGTATAGGTGTGTGTGTGTGTGTGTGTGTGTGTGTGTGTGTTTGTTTGTGGTTGTTACCTCTGATGTACATTAGCAGCAGCCTCCTCCATGGCAACAACCTGATTCTGAGTCTATTTTTTAACACCTCACACTTTAAATGGCACTTAAGTATGCGAACACATTCATCTCACCACACATTATCACATTACAAACAACCTGCCTCTTCTGTGTGATCGGCAGAGCACCACACAACACAAAATCATAAATCTCTTGAAGGTCAAGGGCAATGGTGACAATGGTGATGGTGTCAATAATTTCAGAGACTGTAAATGGCATCTCATTTAAAAAAAAAACAGCTGAATCAGCTCTGCATTTAAAGAACTACACAACAAATGAAGCTTGCTAAAGGGTTTATGACTTGTTACAGCTGCACAATCATGGGTAAAACAATAGCTGCTATTATTTTGGTCACTATTGAAATCACTGCTATTTTATACGATGATTTGTTGACTTTGAAATGATCCAGTACTGACTGAACTTTAAACTTTATGTCCTTTTAACAGTGGATTTTCTTGAAAAAATAGAATCCAACTGAAAGACCCAGTGAAATCACAGACATTATCTAGAGAGGCCACAATCCGCTCTGGCAGCTGCATCTTAGCTGGAACGTGACACCTCTGCTCTTGGGGAAACCAAGACATAATGCAAGACAAAACAAGAGCATCACTGTGAAACAATAATCACATAAACTCATTTATAGTTTATGAAGTCCATTTGTCATATTTGTGTTTTTATCTAGCAAAAATACTTTTACATGACCATTTTACAATCTCCCTTGATCTCTTAATGTAAAACAGGCTGTTTTTGTTACTTTACCTTTGAGAAATATATATGCAAATATCCCCTGTTCTGACTGGCTCATTCAGAACGCACTCTAAATGGAAACATTCCTTATCACTTCAACACAAACAAGTGGGGTTAACTTTTCTAAAGACTGAAAAGGTGCACTGAATGTGACATCATCAGAACATAAAATTTCTATATATGGAATGGAAAGTAAGTGGTTAGTGGTAAGGCAACTTTAACATTTACATAACATCTTTAATAAAAAAAAATTGAAAAAATAAACAAATAATATTTGTAAAATTATATATATATTATATATATTTTAGGTGTATTTATATTTACACAAACAAAAACCTCTTTCTTACACTTACACAGATGTACACACCTGGCTTAAAAGATCCATTTGAGAGTCTGAAAACAAATGTTTCAGCAGTGATGGTGGACACATATAAGAATCTAAAGAGTGTTAAATACACTACTGGCTAATGATGGGATGGGTACAGGACGGGTACATCATTTCTATTGATTACTGCTGTACACTGACTTTGCTTATTTAAGGCATGGCAATGCTTTTGCTAAAATATGTTATTATTGAAAAGAATTTCTATTTTCTAAATATATAATATTTTTTTCACAGGCCATTTTGTGCATTATAGATTGACTGGGTTTTTTATATATCTGATATTCAATAAATATAATTATTTGAGTGGTATATGTCCCTGTGTACAGTCAATTGTGTGGAAGAGAACATTGCAGGAATGGGTCCAAGACAAATTTCTCTTCAAGGGACAACAGGTAAAAATATACATGTCATATGTATTTTGTGTAGTGTGACTGCAGGCATTTTCCCAAAGCAGAAATACAGACTCGGACCCCTTATGATCAAGCTGAGAGCTACAGTGGAAGGAAAACTCCCTAAGAGATTGTAGAACACACTATTGTGTGTAATGTGAAGAATGCGGCCTTCCCAGCTCCAATTACTGCATAAAAGCTGTGCATCTAAAAGTGTAAGTGGTGTTTTGGCCTTTCTGAAACATGCAATCATGTTAATGATAATTGCTTCTTCTTTTGCTCTGAATTAATTATATAATAGGGCATGCTCATTAAGTGGCCAGGGGACTACAATCACTTTACACGCCTGATTTAATCGAACGCGTTCACGTTTAATTAATTACTGGCCAGCTAAGCTGTATGCATTTTAACTTACAGATTTATTTGCCTTGTAACACAATGACCTTCTACTACACAGCTAAGCTAAGATTAAATTAGCAAAGAGCTCTACTTTGATTATTTTAAAATGTCCGAAAAAGTATCACTGATCATTCAAAAATTAAACAAATGACCTACACGAGTCTGAGTCAGTACTTCCTACATGTGTTGTGAATTATGCGTAAGTAACAAGGTAAACAGAATAAACACACTCTTCGGAACCGTTAAATACGATGTTACATGCCATTCAATGATTTGGGGTGAGCACTTCCAGCAAAGTAGATCAATACCATACACACACATCTCACACATACAAGCTATCATCCTCTTGGCTCCTCAGTTCCAGTTCCAGTACCAACTAAGTGAAAACTGGAATCACACTACTTCATTACATCAAACAGCTACTTACCCAACTGTGCATCTATGCAACCAACAATTACGTCTACAACCAGCTGTGATAGGTGTTGTTGATAGGATAATCACCAGCAAACCTGGACTTAAATTAAGAGCTGAGCTAAGGTTAATCCTTAGACAGAAAAGAAATTCTAATTTAATATAAGTCGCTTTGAATAAAAGCATCAGCCAAATGAATAAATTGCAAAATGTAAATATATTGTTAGTTGAAAATTTGTTAGTTATGTTGGTTAATTTGAGGAATTTTTCAGATATTTTTGGCTTTATAAGCAAGCACTGACATTTTAAATCTGATGGGGGCAGCCACAGGTTCGCAGTGGAGGAATGGTATGAGAGAATTTTGGTGCATTGAAGACCAGACAGGCTTTCTGAATTACTTGTAGAGGTCTTGTGGCTTTTAGAGGAAGGCCAGCCAGGAGTGAGTTGTAGTAGTTCAGTTTTGAGGTAAAATGTCAATTCTAGAGCTTCTAGGGTTTTTTGTGTCCGCTTCTGACTTTATGTGTCCTGTTTCAAAAACTCTCAGCTTTGTGTTTTTTCCTTATCAACAAGAGAAATGTACATTACATTATTGCAATTAATGAAATAAAGTGAATAAACCAGTCTGTAGGTTAATAATATTCTCACAGTGTCATTTAGTACACATTTTGATTGAGGACTCCAATGGGTTCATGGCCAGTGAACCATAATTACCTCTGCAGAGGTTTTTTTTTACTATAAGACTACAGAGATTTACTCCTACCATTAAGCATGTGCACAGGAAATAGGATTTTGTGTCTACTTTTAGCTACCCGGAGCTCGAAACATAAAAAACATTCAAACCTTGTTAAAATGACTTTAATGGTAAATTAAGGAAAATAAAATGTTTCATCTGTAGGGTTTTATTAATTAAAGTTAACAAATTGAAATATCTATTCTGCAGGCTTATTTCTGGCTCAGAACCATGAGCTTCTCATGATCAGATAGAATAAAGAATTCCTTTAAAGAGAGCTGACCAAATGAAACCAGTAAGTGTTAATTACCATACAAATGAAACAATAACAAAAGAACCTTTTGACCCTTCATCCTTTTGTTCTTACACCTCATCACTTACAAGGCCCTGATCATTTGAGAAACAACAGTGCTTTCGCACCAGTCAATAAACAGTCACAAAGGGTGTGAAGGTTCATGTGAAGTCCAGTCCACTCTGTTTCCCCAAATTTCTAAAAAGGTAATTCTGCAATCTAAAATACCCAAATCAAAATTCTCTTCCTTCCTAGCTGTAGATGCATAGAGCTCTTATATAACTACAGGCACAGTTCAAATGCAAATATAAGTAAAATAGAAATTACTCACTGCTGCCCTCTAACAGTATAATTAATAAAGATCAAATAAACAAACATTACTCTCTACTGCACTTTAAATGTGTACTAAACATCAAATAAACAAACATTACTCTCTACTGCACTCTAAAGATGTACTAAACATTAAATAAACAAACATTACTCTCTACTGCACTTTAAATGTGTACTAAACATCAAATAAACAGACATTACTCCCCACTGCCCTGTAAAGGTGTTACAGCCAGTCAAGAAATGTGCTGTTTTTTTGCTTTAAAATTCTCCATAAATGCATTACTACATTCATTTTTTTTTGTTTGTTTTTAGTTCAGCTGATGACAGTGCACTCTTTTTCTGTGACATTAACATAGGATTGCTGGTTAATTTTCTCTCATTCAGCATTGCATTTGATGCTGTAAGGTTGCCACCTGAGGATTCTGTAATCCAGTATGCATTTTAAATCTGCTTTTAGGACCACATTACAGCCTTTGGCTTAGAAGTAATCTGCATTTTAATTTTTCATGTTTGCATGCATTTTTTTTCTTTCCCTGTGCTCTGGCATCTATGTTTTTCAGCTATACTACTTGTACATGCTGACATTACACAATGTCTTTCTAGATCCCTTGACTACCCTGTTCTCTGTTTTTCTGTTCTCTTAAGAAGACCAATGGTGTAAGGCCATGATTGAAGTTGTTACCTTAGTCTAAACTAAATTGCTCAGTCTAGGCTGTCTATATATTCCTTCTTGTACTTCAATATTACATTCTCTTCTCTAACCTTGTGAAATTGTGTGAAATGTCATTTTTTGTTTGTAAACAGTTCAATTGAAATATTCACAATTTTTTCAAAACTCTTAAACTACAGTAGCCATTAAGACCTGTGGTAGTCACCATCTTTATTAATAAATTCTGACTCTCTAAAATGTACCATAAAAACACTCAAAATGACTTTGGATACATAGAAATGATTGAATTATGCAGAAACAGTGACACATTAGTGGAATTCTGTGCTATCTACTGCCAATCGGTTTCTCTCTCTCTTTTTCAATGCAGGCCTAATCTTGTTGCCTTCGCGCCTTGTAATACACATGGGAATCCTGTTCTCTAGAGAGAATAAATTGGTTCCGCTGTATCATTTCTGTGTGCTTGGGCTGAGGCCAACAATCTATAGTTGCTTTTAATTTTTCAGATACTTCATGCCATAACCTAATAAGACTGCAGCCTCATTGAGCTCTGGGTAGTCAAATGACTCATGATTCAGCAAAATGACTGGATATAACATATTTCACAATTTTCTGAGAGGTGAAACTTCATTCCTGCAGTGGCTCTTTGAATAGAAAACACTGAGGAAGTTTACCAGCACTACTATTTTTAAAGCTGTGAGAAAAGTGGTTGTTTCCATGGTGCTCAGGAAAAGAAGTTGTTATTAATTATTGTGTAAAATTCAAAATAGTTATTTTTCTCCAATCACAAAAAAAGGTCAAACTGACTTTTAAAGTGTCATTGTGAAAACACTCAAGCACCACAACAAAATGTGACCTCTGCATTTACCCCATCACACGTGGAGCAGCAGGCAGCTATCAGGAGCACCTGGGGAGCAGTGTAGCAGGACAATACCTTGCTCAGTACTACCTCAATAGTGCCTGGGCTGGGACTGGAACCTGCGACCTTGAGGTCCCAAGAGCAATGTCCTAACCACTAGGCCACCACCGCCCACCTGGCTAACATACACTGTTAGAAGTAACCATGTAAAATATTTCTTAGCAACAATGCCATAGAAGAATCAATTTTGGTTACCTAAAGAAGTTTAAGGGAATGTTTTTGGTTTTTGGGGTAAATGTGATGTACAACTGTGAATAGCATTTTTAAAGTGCATAAAGTACATAGTGGAAAGGTTCAATTACAAAATTACAATGTTTTTTCTAAACCCATTTGCTAGGTGTTTCAATCACAATTTCTAGCATGAAGTTAATGAAGTTAAACTATTTTTTTTAAATAAAATTGACATAATAGAATTTCTTATAATGATGAGCAAGACAACCTCTTTCAGCTAGCTTCCATAAGATGCTGAACCTACAAAATGTGTGGTTCCATCTGGGATAAATACTGCATAGTATGACATTCTGCTGCTATGCTTCCTTTCCCTTTGGCCACTAGTGGCTGAAACACCATAAATGACATCCACATTCCCAGTCACAACACAAGTTTTCTGCAGCTTTGGTTCCCCTTGGGGACAGCGCCTATAACTGGTGCAGAAGAAACTAATGGCACAGACCAGTTGTTGGTAGCTGCAGTAAATTAAACAGCCTTTTGTGTTAATTCTTAAATGTCAACAGTTACTGTTATTTTGCTACATTGCTATTTTATTCTTTGCTAATCTCATTGCAAAATAAACTTTTTGACTATATATCAATGTAATTTGAGACCTATACCTGACAAATAGAGTCCTATATATCAGCATATCCATAAAAATAGCAGGCTAATAATAACAATATATTAAAAAAGTACTTACCTGATATATGACAGCATTACTAGGCCAATTAATAGAAATGTAATCAATAAAAGTTTTTTTTAAAAAACTGATGCACTTCTTAAGGATTGTGCTGAACCCTGGCACAATAGTAAAATAGCATGAACCCACAACAGCAGGATCTCACAAATGTTTTTCAGTCACAAATGGTGTGTGTTTAGTAAAAGGCACAAAACCATACTAAACCTACATGGCTTTAAGTGAACAGGACTATTTGTCATTGTGAACACGCTCAAGAACCACAGTGAAATATGACCTCTGAGTTTAACTCATCACACATGCACACATGAAGCAGCGGGCAGCCATCAATAGCACCTGGGGAGCAGTGTAGCAAGACAGTACCTTGCTCAAGGGGTACCTTGGTAGTGCCCCGGGCTTAATAAGATCAAGACAGATAAGCAAATAGCTAACAAACCCTTTCAATAATATTCAGACTGTATTTTGTGTCAGTAAGATGCAAAGTGGTGATGAGCTGGATGGGTTCTCCAAATAAGATTCCGCTTAGTGCCATGGCCTTCAAAAAGCTAAGGCAGGCCCTGCCTTGGAGGGTTAAGACTGTGCAGAGCTGATGATGCAGTGTTAATTTGATCAGTGTCATTAATAGAGTTTCTCTTCAGAACAAAAGAGCATGAAGAAATGCTCCTGGGGGGAATGACCATGGGTGATGCACAGGCTTTAAAAAGGATCCGCCTGACAATTTGGCACAGTGCCAGCAAAAAAACTGAGATGTTGTTAAGCATCAGTAAAATGTGTTAAAATGACGTAATTGCAGATAAAAAGCTAAAAAGCTGAGCCTAAGCTGAGAAACTGAAATGCATTCTCTGAAAATGGTGTAAGGGAGAAAACAACAAGAAGGAGTGACAAAAGAACACACACACAAACACACACACAAACACACACACACACACACACACACACACACACACACACACACACACACACACACACACATACATCCTTTATATATAAGTTTATTAATTGTCAACATAATTTGGTAATTATTTCATTATATAATACAGCTGTATATTAATTTTATTAATCACTGCTAATCCTTAAAAGGGTCACTTTCAACTGAACACGTCTTTTGAAGTGAAGTGCTGACATACAGATGTGAATATAGACTATGAGTAACATCATACACTCTGACACTCTTGCATCGAACCGACCATCTGGAAACAAGTGAATTAACAATTCATGTCTTTAACAATGGGCAAAACCAAGAAAGACACTTTGATGAACGTAAAGCTCAGTGTTCCAAATTGTGTTTAATGTAAATTGTGCTTTGGTATTTCATTGAAAAGTAACAGAGAAAATCATATGTTTTTTTAGGAAATTTTAAAAGATGGGAAGGTGTTCCCAAATTTAACAGTCTGTATTGCACACACAGTTCAAAAACGTGGGAGACTAGAACTGTAGGGCACTATTTATCTAACACAAACAAAAACACACATACAAACCCACACACATGTACACGTGTACATTACACTGTATTCCATAGTGCAGAACTGATTCATACAGTGTTATCTACCATCTGTAACATAAAGGCAAACTTGCAGAAAGATGTTTGTTTTGTCAACAGCTCTGTTCACACTTTTGCCTCATAAATCTTCAGATCTATGAATGTGTGAAAATGCTTAAATAACTTCTCCTGCATTGTTCAAAGTTCACCTCTGTCTTATATATTATATTATATTATATTATCTTATATATCTGCAGCTTACGGTCGATTACCAAAGACAACAAATATGACACTTTTCCCTGCACTAAAAAAACAGAAAATCCATTTCTGTATCTGTCTATTAGTTCCAATGCGAAGTGTGCTTCGACTAAGTGAGTTTTCTGTGTAAGTCCAGGGACATGTGTCAAAATTACTGTCCGTGGTTATCAACTGTACACCACCAACAGAGATTTGATTCCTTAAACCCATTGCTGCCTAATTTAGACCTATGGTGTACTGAAAGGAACTTCACCGCCAACAGTGACTCAGGCCTTTTATGAAGATTTAAGAGAGGGTCAAAGCTCAAAGGCTTAAACCGGATGACCACAGCTCAGAGGTAGTGACAGCCAGAGGTTGTGCTTCATACCCAGCAAGGGTGTGTGTCTGTGTGTGTGTGACATGCTGGACTTGCTGCAAAGGCACAGGGAGCTCATTCAGCAGTGTGATTAAGAATAATGGCAGTGGAACCCTTACACTTTTCTGCTTCAGGCTGTGAGATGATATAGAGACATTAGAGCATTTCAGTGGAGCATACAGACAAGAACAATATAGAGCAGGTCACACATGGAGAGCACTATTACAGTACAGTAGCAGGTCTATGAGGTCAGCAATGCAATATACTGTGCATAGTGTCCGGGCGCTGTTGACAGCTGCCCGCTGCTCCACATGTGCACGTGGGATAGGTTAAATGCAGAGGTCACATTTTGTTGTGGTGCTTGAGTGTGTTCACAATGAACTATCACAAAATTAGTTGTTCCTGACAGTATTAAAAGGCATTAAAGGTACACACACATGCACACACACACACGCACACATGTATAGTACAAACAAAACATTGATCCAGTGAAAATTAAAAACGCCATAAAAATGCTCACTTACTCACTCTAAACATTACTTGCACAAACAGCTGTCATGTAAATGCCTGGATGATCTGTGTGTGGTTGTGTGCACACCTTCACTGTCGGCTGCTTTAGTAAACATTGGAGCTGATTCAGATGAAAAAACAATGCAAATTCCAACGCTCATCA
The DNA here is from genome assembly GCA_037974385.1 of Arnoldichthys spilopterus. Taxonomy (NCBI): domain Eukaryota; kingdom Metazoa; phylum Chordata; class Actinopteri; order Characiformes; family Lepidarchidae; genus Arnoldichthys; species Arnoldichthys spilopterus. The sequence continues at coordinate 11,700 of JBBPDA010058088.1, forward strand.
TTTTTCTCAGAATTTGGTATTAATCCTTCAATCCATTTTGGATTTCTCCTAATCAAACTGCCTCGCTAATCATCTTGCTCAGTATATCAGTCACATACCACCACACACTTTCACATTATGCTCAGAAACATTAGCCCAGGTTTCAGACTCAAATAAACACGCCGGACAACAGCAAGACAATTGCTCTGTTGGTGGTGTGTGTTTTCTACACAAAAAAAGCAACAAAGACATTAACAAAGACAGAAATGTATGGTGTTAATACAGCTGGACAGGTTTATCTTCCATCTCTGTAGTCCATCTAGGTCTTGATCTAGCCACCATGCTTAGAACTGTACAAACTGACTGCTACATTCAGCTTGGCTGCGACTTGTTCACGTTCTTGTACGTTTGACTACAACATCGCGTTTCCCACCAGAGAATCCACAGCAATCCAATACTACACAATTCAGGAGCCCTTGACTGGACTGGGAGAAGTCTGGAGGAATAAAGACTGGTTTATAGACACCCCCCACCAAAGGATAATCCTGCAAGATAATCATATTAGATCACCTTCATAATTGGAAACATTTTGCAAATTTAGAAGGGGTAAATCAGACTAAAATGGCCTGGGAATTACAGACACACTTCTCAAAAATTTTTGTTTTTTATGACTATTTTTTACGTCTAAACATAATTTTTGTCATTTGGTTAACTGGAGAGTAGAACAAGGTTCTATTGAAAAGTCACAGATAACTTGGCAAATTTTAGGGGAAAAATAACTGGTAATGATATTGTATGAAGAACCGTTTGGGAGCTACAAGAGTTGGTGAGCAGAGCCAAATAATCAGACCCACTGAAAAGAGCCCAGGATGCCTGTCTGTAATAAACAGTAGTTCTGTATCTAGTGGCCTGAGTTGAATTGTTCACCTCTCCAGTACCATTTTTTCTCTCTCCCTCTTTCTGTCTCTCTGTCTCTCTCTCTCTATCTATCTGTCTTTGTTGCAGTCTCTCTTGTCGAGTCTTCAACCATCTATCGTTCTGCAGTGTGCTGGCAGTGTATCCTCTCCAAAATGTCAGATGTGCTTTTCAAAGATTCATGGCCGAATAAAAAGCTGTACTGAAATGACGTGACTACAGCCTTTGCGCATTGGCACAGTGTTTTTCAGCACTAGGAGGGACAAGTGCTCAATGTCAAATCATCCCGCTGCATGTTCTAAAGCTTGCATTTTGAAGCAAGCGTGGATCTACAGTTGCAATAGCTATGTAAGGCAAAATGTACCACTAATGTACAGTTTAAGGCTGCAGAAGTAGGTTTATGCTTAAAAACATCCAGATGTTTGTGAACTGCTTTTAAAACTGATGGTTCTACCAAAAAATCTAATCGACACAATGTTCTAATAGAATTGCTTATGTGGTTTTAGAAATGTTGACAACTATGATAATGGACAGAAGTGTGGATAAAATGGCTTTCAAAATGACTACTCACTACTTTTGTTGTTTGTTGTATTTAGAATTTTTTTTTGAATTATTTTTTAATTTTACGGATCTTTTACAATGTCAGAAACCTAATAAGTGAGATTATTTTTGATTATTTCAAACCAGTGATGATTCAGGCTAATCTGGGGGCCTTAAACTTGCATTAGTAACAGACTGTTACTACCTGTATGCAAGAAGGAGCGCTACCGCAGGTCTTTCCTACCATCAGCCATCAGACTGCA
>JBBPDA010058108.1:0-13394 GCA_037974385.1 Arnoldichthys spilopterus
ATATGTAGCGGTGTAATCGGAATACGTAGTGGTGTAATCGGAATATAGCGGTGTAATCGTAATACGTAGCGGTGTAAATGCAATATGTAGGGGTGTAATCGGAATACGTAGCGGTGTAATCGGAATACATAGCGGTGTAATCGCAATATGTAGCGGTGTAATCGGAATACGTAGTGGTGTAATCGGAATATAGCGGTGTAATCGTAATACGTAGCGGTGTAATCGCAATACGTAGCAGTGTAAATGCAATATGTAGGGGTGTAATCGGAATACGTAGCGGTGTAATCGGAATACGTAGCGGTGTAATTGGAATACGTAGCGGTGTAATCGCAATACGTAGCGGTGTAATCGGAATACGTAGCGGTGTAATTGGAATACGTAGCGGTGTAATCGGAATACGTAGCAGTGTAATCGGAATACGTAGCGGTGTAATCGGAATACGTAGCAGTGTAATCGGAATACGTAGCGGTGTAATTGGAATACGTAGCTGTGTAATTGGAATATGTAGCGGTGTAATTGAAATACTGATATTTTGTCCATATTGTGCAGCCTTACTTAACGCGTCGTCTGCTTTCGAGTGGAAGAAACGCAGAAATATTGCGTCATGGCCCAAATCTTGTGATGGTATCTAGGAACGTAATGCGCATGTGGTTCATTCTGGCATTCAGGTCTTTTGGTTTAGTGTGACGTGTGTTTTTGCCCGTGGAACATTCAGAAAAGGGCGCAGGGTGAAGCAGGACCCTCCACTATGGTCGGACCTTGGTGGGCAGTGGTGGCCTAGTGGTTAGGACACTGCCTTTAAGACCTGAACGTCTCAGGTTCGAGTCCCGGCCCGGGCACTACTGAGGTACCGTCCCGCTACACTGCTCCCCGGGCGCTGTTGATAGCTGCCCGCTGCTCCACGTGTGCACGTGTGATGGGTTAAATGCAAAGGTTGCACTTCGTTGTGGTGCTTGAGGGTGTTCACTTTCACTTCACTTCACCTTTGAGAAGATTACGGCTCCTCAGGTAAACTTTGATGGACAAGATTGGACAGGAAGAACGCTAAGCATTTGGTATCGTGTCAGATTCTGTCAGCAGCTGTGGTGTTAGTGGAGACCTTACAAACTCTCCATAGCTTCATCGCACGCGTCCTTCAAGTGAAAACATCAGCGGGTATCCTACCCAATCACATCACCGCAGACCCCAGTATCCCACCCAATCACATCACCGCAGACCCCAGTATCCCAGCCAATCACATCACCGCAGACCCCAGTATCCCACCCAGTCACATCACCGCAGACCCCAGTATCCCACCCAATCACATCACTGCACATGACCTCTGCATTTAACCCGTCCACATGGGCAGCAGTGGGCAGCCGTCAGCCGCACCCGGGCAGCAGTGTAGCAAGGGAACCTCAGTGGTGCTAGAGCCGGGACTCGAACCTGCGACCCTCTGATCACATGGGCAAGTCCCAAATCACTAGGCTGAATTGCGGAGAAACATTTACGCCCCTAATACCTATTAACTGAACAATGTATTATTAACACGAGACACCAACAACTTTGCATGTGCAGGGCTCCGAATCAACACTACTCGGCCCTGGTCACGATGAACTTTGGCTGATTTTTTTGGCTGAGACTTGAGACCTCTACCGCTACTTCTCTCCATTAGAAGTTCCCCACAAAGCTCACAGACTGACTCTAGGTCGGGTTTTCACGAACTCTCCGTTCCACCTTAAATAGGCGCGTTGAATGCACTCGCAGGCGGCAAGCGCGCCTCAAAGCGCACCATGCATTTTCTTAAGGTGGAACGGCGAGTTAGAATGAGAGGCTAGGTTGAGGTAGTAAAACAAAACCAGGCCGCTTTTGGGCGACGGATTCGGGCTCCTTACCCCTGCATTTTAGTCACAACTCGCGTAAGAAGCGCAGAAAGTTGCTCACGAATTGCTTAAAATTAACAAAAATGATCTTTCGCTAGCTAGCTTAGCACTCACCTGGGGAGCCGCAGTCGGCGCATTGCTCGCTGCTTCGTCCCCGTTTAGACATGGTCCTCGCCGGGGCACTTTATCACCATTTAAGCCCAAAAAGTCCGACGGAAACTTGGGATTGGCATGTTGACATGAGTTTACAGCATCGCCGCAGATGCACACGGCGCTCCGGGCTGCAGAAAACTACAAAAAAAAGCAAAAATAAACGAGAAAAATGTCGTGGAGCTACTTAAAAGTCACCCCCGAACTGTCTCCGAGCTTGTAAAGGTCCACAACCGACCCCGTAGGCCACTTCGGACCGTTTTGAGAGAGGGTTGCACTTTCGGGATGCACGGCTGCACGGAAACTCCGAGCGACACCCGCCTACAGACAGTCGCGCGCCCGTGCAGGCGCCGCGCGCGCGCTCACGCAGCGCTCTCTGCAGTCCAGAGCGCGCATTACTGACCGAGTCGCTCAATCCGCTGCCACTGTGCCTTCACTGCACCACTGCGCTGCCAGCCAGCTCCCTCTAACACAGCCACACTGACCAACTGGACAGAAATAGCTCTTCAGTCGAGTGCGAAAGTGTAAAGAAAAAAAAGAGCCCTATAACGTAGGTCACTTTAAAGTGGAAGTCCACTGAATTTTCAAACCTTCCCCATAAATTACTGGTTGAAAAGTGAACAAAGTCACCTGGAGCGGTTTGGTGTAAAATGCTCCGTTTCCAGAGAAACGTACCCAGTCAGAACCGTTCACAATGGAGGTGAAGGGAACCAGACGTCTGGTTCCTCTAAAAGCTCCCTCATAGACATGAGATGGTGATTAAAAACGCAGCCTGAGGCCTGGGACATTGTTTTGCCAGAGTTTGGAGAAGCTTTGGGGCCTAAAGGATATTCTTTCAAAAAAAGTAATTCACAATTATATTGGATCATCATTAGCATTCCATATAAACTGCACGATCAGGTTAGGGAAAGCGGAGGGTATGGAGGCCTCTTCATCGCAAGTAGGGAATGTTTTTTTTTTCTCTGTTTCTGTGTCTGTCAGCAGTGTGTCAACATTTTGACTGAAAATGTCAAAATACTGACACATTTTCTGAACTTTTGACCTAGAATCTTGGGATTTTGAGCTAAATTAAGTATTAATTTTTATAAATTGTCAGCATACAATATTAAAATAGTGTTATATATATATTTTAAAAATGTTTTTGCCTAATAGTTATTATTTTGAAAAGAAAAAAATAAGTAAATATTTTGATATGGAAACCAATAATTTGATACACTAAGTCCCTTTTTTTTCAAGAACATAATATTTTCAGTATAGAAAGTTGGGAATGTTGGGAAAACTCGTCATTATTTCTAGAAGATGATACAACTTTAACATTGTGAGTTAAAACGTATAATAAAACACAAATTGTCCAAGGTACTATGTTAAAAAAACAGGTGTGCTATTTTTTTCTCCTCTACCTGAGCAGAACGGCCTTGTTCCACTATCACTCTCCCTACCTAGTAAGCAGTGCAGATCCTATGGAATAGGGCGTAGGGAGCAAGTGAACGAGTGCGTCACTCGGAAAGAACCTTTCTTTTCTTTTTGGACGGTACCAGTATTACCCAAAATAGCAATCTGTGCAATTTGGAATATGGATTTTGGTTTCTGGAATTATTTTACGAGTTCGAATTTGTTTTTAAAGAATTAAATTGGCCAAAAAAATATCCACACCCCTTCTTTTAAAATCAAAATGGACCAGTCTGCCTTTTGGGACAGCCCCCCTTCTTGCGAGAGAGTGGTCTCGACCCGTCACCGTCCTTGTTTTGCACAGAAGTTTGTGTTTTGAGAAAGTTGCGTCGCCTCCCGGAGGAGAGAGACAGAGAGAGAGAAAACACACAAACCCGCCTCGGTCTCGAAACCGTCTGCTCACTCGGGCACTTCTACTCGATGTATCGCAACGTCGGCGCCGTTCGCGTCGGGAATTTTGCGGCAGCGGCTTCGCGCGGAGAGACGGACGGCGACGAAAGAGAATGTTGCGCGCCGCCGACGACTCGGGGGATTTCAGGCTGAAGTTCACCCTGCACTGCCTGGTGTGGGAGAACGACTTCAGGAGCCTGGAGCAGGAGCTGCCGACGGTAAACCTGCTTCATTTACGGCCTTTTTTGCTCGTTTTTTTAATCATTTTGTAGGCGTATAATGCGGCTAGCGGGGCTAGCTGAGTGCTGTTAGCTTTAGCTTTAGCTCTGCTTCCGAACTCTTCCGTTCCACCTTAAATGGTGCAGCAGTTTCATTCTGGCACCTCAGGCGCCAGAATGAAACTGCTGCGCCATTTAAGGTGGAAAGAGAGAGTTCGAACAAGAAGCTAACTTCAGCAGGAAAAAGCCGGTTAGGAATTAACCACATACTTTTTAGAAACTCCCTAACATTTGTGAACATTTATTTAGGGTAACAAACTAGTAGATAAACCCAGAACACCCGTTAGCTAGCTAAGTGATGCTAGCAGGGCTAAGATGTAAACAAACCGTGGCAGTCTGAACACATGGAGCTCAACTGCGCCCAGATTCTGCCCTAAATCACCAAATAAACACGTCGATCCGACACGTCGGGGCCTTGATTCGCTATTATTACCAATTTATCAATTTTTTCGTGCATATTAAGGCTTCAGGAGTGGATCAGATGGCTCAGTTTAAAAGTTATCCCACATGGAAGGACCATTGCAGATGAAAAAAAAAACCACAAGGATCTCTATCATACTGCCAGTAGAGTAGACCAGAAGGATCTGAAGCCCCCCGAGATCATCCTGTGGTGTCCCCTGGAGGGATAAAGTGCTGTCCAACACCTTTGGCTTGAGCCACATCTGATGCAGGGCAATGCAGATGTCTGAGAAACAGCTACAGGTGTACACACAATATAGTTTATCCTTAATTATTAACACTGTATTCTTTAGAAATACCATTTTATTCTCGTTTTGTTGTTATTCTTTTATTTCTGTATGTATTCTGTGTTTTTTTTTCTCATACCTAAGCTGCTGGGACACACCGATTTGGGGCTAAAATGCATTTTTCCCGTTATTTTCTCAAGCAAATATCCACCATATTACCGATATCGACGCGCATCCCTGTACCTGAGCTCACTGCTGCTTTTGTGGCTGCTGTCAGTGAAAAGCTGAATGCTAGAGCCAGGACTGCAGCAAAGAGGGGCCCCTCTCCCCCACCGGTGCTATTGATTTAGTATGGAACGCTGGAGGAGACGCCGACGGCCAGCAGAAAACGCAGCGTGGGGTTTCGGAGGGAAAATGAACGAGGGAATTTGATACAGTGCCATCACATCAGTCCTAAAATAGCCCCCCCACACACACACACACACACACACCAGTAGTTTTTGAAGAACGTCTCAGTGTCGCTATTAGGAGAAAATGTCCATTATGTCTGATTCCTCGACTGTCACGCCCTGGAAGCAGCGTCGTTCACCCCGTTCTGTCTCTTTGTCTCGACAGCATGATATCGAGGAGGTGGACCCCCGAGGCCGGACCCCGCTGCACCTGGCCGTGTCTCTGGGACACCTGGAGTCCGTCAGAGTGCTGCTGAGACATGGGGCAGAGGTGACCAAAGAGAACGCCAAAAACTGGACCGGTGGGTTATACACCCGCGCCTGAAGTTTTTCTTCTTGGGTTTTAGGTGCCCGAGCGAGATGCTAACGTAGCTAACGGGTGAAGGAAGCTTGTGGGCATCCTGTTAGCGTGGCGCTAACGCAGGCTGGGAAAGGCCACACTGGTGTCATTGTGATTCCCAAACTTGAAATCCAAGCAATGCTGTCAGAGCGCATGCACACGCCAAAATAAAAGTCTTGCAAATGCACAAAATGATAAAATAATATAAAATTAACACACCTTTATCAAAATGTCAAAACACTGCGACACAAAACTGTGTCATATGTTTTGCCTCTAATCTCTTAAATGCAAACGTCAGGCCTGAATCATCACTCGCCATGAACGTGCACTTACGCATGCACCCAATTGCAGTGTGTCATACAGTGTCAGAAACCACATGAGCAGGTCTTCTGAGATTAGGGATTGAGTGGGCGGGGTCTGGAGGGAGGCTGCGATGATGATACAGCACTAAACCACGGTTTGCTGTGCTGCAGGTACAGTGTTGAACCCCATCATAATAAGAGTTCCTCTTTCGCTTTGTCCTCCTGTGTCGGTTGCTTGTAGCCGTTGACGCATGTGCATTGCAATTGTGAGCTGCCAAAATCCAGAAGTAGACATTTTGAGTCATTTTTAGCTCATGTAATATGATGTGTTCATCACATAATTTTTAGTAGGTACTGAATAATTTCTAGTAGATACTGAATCATTTCTAGCGGATACTGAATCATTTCTAGCGGATACTGAATCATTTCTAGCGGATACTGAATCATTTCTAGCGGATACTGAATCATTTCTAGCAGATACTGAATCATTTCTAGCAGTTACTAAATTTCTAAAAGATACTGAATCATTTCTAGCAGATACTGAATCATTTCTAGCAGATACTGAATCATTTCTAGCAGATACTGAATCATTGCAGATACTGAATCATTTCTAGCAGATACTGAATCATTGAAGATACTGAATCATTTCTAGTAGATACTGAATCATTTATAGTAGGTACAGAATCATTTCTAGCAGATACGGAATCATTTGTAGTAGATGCTGAATCATTTCTAGTTGATCAAGGATAAATGTACTGAATAATTTCGATATTGAATAATTCATGCTGGATACTGAATGGTTTATATTAACATATTTAAATATTATATAATGTTAAATATTTGTCATAAATTATATTCTTAAAATGTGTAAAATGAGACTGTAACTGTAACCGAGAATGAAAACTGAATCATCACTAATGCTGTAAACGGTGACCGCTCCGCTCCCCTCACTGTTCGCCATGGTAACGTGTTTACTGAAACGACTCCTTCAGGAGTTTAAAGGGTTAAACTGAAGCTGTTCACGAGCAGCTGCTGACTTACGGGTAAGGGCGTGTGTGTGTGTGTGTGCGCGCGCCTGTGTGTGTGTGTGTGACGGTAAAAGTAAAGGCCCTGCATGCGCGACTGCTCGCTGCGGAACGAGGGTTTGTCCCGTAGCGAGAGAGACGATCAGATAAAGCAGCTCAAACACGCGAGTGAGGAAGCCGAGGCGTTTCTCGCAGCAGCGAGACAAAGAAGCTATTAATCATCTGCTGCTCCTGACCTCAGCGTTCCTGACCCCTTCAGGAGTCTGGACATGTTGCTGTAATGTTGCATTGTTATTTAAATGCATTTACATAAACACAGTACAGTTGTTTGTGTTGTTGCATAATTATTCTCTGTGACTTGGCTTCAGTTCCGTGTTGGCTCTGTTTCCTGCTGGCCGTGATGTGAACAGGGGATTTTCACATCTGCAAACACAAACATGTTTGTTTTGGTGCCTTTTTGAGACCCAGTGAACTGTGACTGTGTCAGAAAAACAGAGATAACTGCCTTCCAGTGATACAGGACCTATAGAGCATTATAGACCATATAGTACATATGGGCCATATCATCGTTACATATACACACCTACACATATATAATACATATGGGGCGTATTACATATAGATAGTTACACATATACATATGGACCAATGTTATTATATATTACTACTTTATTATTATTGTCTTTATTATTGTTACAAGTGTGTGTGTGTGTGTGTGTGTGTGTCCAGTCCTCCAGGAAGCGGTCAGTACTGGAGACCCGGAGATGGTGCAACTGGTCCTGCAGCGTCGTGATTACCTCAAAGCCTCCACCGCGCTGGGGGGCGCTCCAGAATTACTGTGCAAAATCCGAGAGGTCAGTGTCCGGTCGGCTCAGGAGGATTGAGAATGTGATATTTAATATATTTAATATCATTGTTTTGGGTTTGGAAACACACAGTATGTCCCAATAATTACTGATTTATTGATTCAGTGATGATAAGAATTTGGGCAACTGTAGAGCGGACAGCCGTAGAGCGGTCAGCCGTAGAGCGGACAGCCGTAGAGCGGACAGCCGTAGAGCGGTCGGCTGTAGAGCGGTCGGCTGTAGAGCGGTCAGCTGTAGAGCGGTCAGCCGTAGAGCGGTCGGCTGTAGAGCGGTCAGCTGTAGAGCGGTCAGCTGTAGAGCGGTCGGCTGTAGAGCGGTCAGCTGTAGAGCGGTCAGCTGTAAAGGGTCCTGGTGATTTTCGTGCTCAAACACACAACTAAAGCTGCTCATTAGGTATATAGGTAGAGCAGGGAAATCAGCCGTCTGTACTGGACTCCACACACCTCTGCTTTATCTCTCTCTCTCTCTCTCTCTCTCTCTCTCTCTCTCTTTCTCTTTCTCACACACACACACTCTCTCTCTCTTTCGCTCTTTCTCTCTTTCTCTTGTTCTCTCTCTTTCTCTTGTTTTCAATCTCTCTCTATTTCTTTCTCTCTCTCTCTCTCTCTCTCTCTCTCTCTCTACCTACCTCTACCCCCCACCCCCCCTCTCCTATACGGTTCCCAATCCTCAGATCGAATTCCACACACAGTCCATTACCCCCTCGCTCTCTTTCACTACCCACTGTTGCTCTACAGTGGCCCGGTCGTGAGCGTCGGTCTGCGCGACTGTAAAGCTTGTTGAGCCGTAGTGAAGCTCCAGACTGACCCGTGTTGAGTGTAGAGTGTGAGGGTTGATCTGTGTGTATTAATGTGGTTTCTCTTCTCCCCAGTCCCCGGATTTCTACATGGAGATGAAGTGGGAGTTCACCAGCTGGAGTAAGTGCCACACGTTCCACACACTCGCCCCCTTCAGGCAGCGCCCAGTAACCGCACCGTCGAAATCCCACCGTCCGATTCTCTCGCGTCTTCTGACCTGATCCGGTTTATCCCCCTGAAGTAACCAGATAGGTGGTTGTGATGTCACAACCATGAAAACCTTGCACGCCAACGTCAAAATCACGGTAACGGCGCGTGGCGAGGACGCACCGAGCATGAAGTGAAAGACGCAACTTTCTTTTCGCAATCCTTGAAGCAAAATTAGCAAACGGCGCACCGTGCAAAAGTTTGTGCCCCCCCAGACGGCACCGCTGTGAAGAATCCTCCACCTTCTCGTGCTAGGCGACCTGCAGGGGTTCCCCCGTGCACTGAGCAGGTGTAGAATTCTCTGCTCTATGGTTTTTCGTGATCGGTGGCGCGGCTGAAGTCACAGAGTTCACTGCTGACTCTGTTTTCGACGGTTTGTCAATACTGCGACTCATCACATTTTCCCCCCAGCGGTCAGCAGGCGTCGGCTCCTTCAGCCGCTCCTAAAATGAAAATAACCGATGCTCGCGAAGCAGTAACCTCACATTACGAGGCACTTACACTGCGCCCAAGGCCCCTCCAGCGGTGAGGGATGGACGGTCGCAGGTTCGAGTCCCTGGGCACCACTGAGGTTCCCTTGAGTAAGGTACCGTCCCGCTACACTGCTCCCCGGGCGCTGTCGGTAGCTGCCCGCTGCTCCACGTGTGATGGGTTAAACGCAGAGGTCACGTGCTTGAGTGTGTTCACAATGACAAACAGTCACTTTCACTCTTTCAGTAAGTCGAGTAATGACGTGCCGTGTGCTCCTCTCTGGCAGTTCCCCTGGTGTCCCGGGTGTGTCCCAGCGACGTGTGCCGTATCTGGAAGAGCGGGGCCAGTCTGAGGGTGGATGCCACCTTGCTGGGCTTCGAGAACATGACCTGGATCAGGGGGAGGCGCAGCTACATCTTCAAAGGCGACGGTACGGTACCGTCAGCACCGCCTGCACGGCGTAATCGACAGCAGAGGTTGTCTGTCATTCCGTGGCCTCGGTCGCGGTGAAACGAGAAGCTCTGGCTCTTAAGCCGTGTAGGAAACAACCCTTCCCCCTCCCCCCTCACGCCGTGGTAAAGGAAACACATTCAAATCTTGTTCTGTTTCCGTCGCACGTCTGTTTTCCCCCTGAACGGCACTGGATCCTCCGAGTTCTGGGGTTGTGAGAGTGTTGAAACGTAGCGGCCGCTACAGAGAAGCCCACGCTAACAGGCAAGCTTGAATCCGCGTTAGTGTGTGCTGACGTACTTCAGGCCGTTTTGGCGGCTGTGTGTTGCGCCGCGACTCGTCTGAATAGATCTACTCAACAAAGAAAACTCGCGTCCATGAAATCCGTAACTTCAGAGCCACGAGATCCTGCTGGTGTGGGTCTCCTCCCTGTTAAGGACTCACAAAAGCAGTTGAAGTGCAGCAGCTCCCCCTTGTGGAGGACGTTTGGACTGCTGAACGCGAGGAAGGTTTAAATGGCGTCGTTGACGGCTCTTAAAAGAAAAAATCAACCGCCGCCCCCGACGTTGTGATCAGGGCCGTCACGATCACTTAGTCAGTTCTAAAAAAAAAATAAAAAAATGTTCGAACGTGGCTTTAGCGAGCATCACTGAAAGGGAGGAAACCCACACGTATGGGGCGAGTGACCGTGAGCTGGTTGACAACACCGAACACTGACCGTAACGGTGGCGTAAGGATTTTCGGACCCTTTGAGGCCCTGCTGAGTGATTGTGCGTGTTCTGTGCATGTGCAGACAGTTGTGCCGAGCTAATGGAGGTGAACCACGACGAGGAAGTGGTGGACACGGAGCGTTTCGACATCTCTCGCGAGATGGAGGAAGTCACGCTCGACTCCATGAACCCCAACGAGCAGGAGGTCGCCAAGAGACTGACCACGCCTATCGTCAACACTTACCTGGACACCAAGGACATCTCGTTCGAGAGGTGAACCTCCTTCCTTCATTACAGGGACGGTCAGGGACAAATCAGATGTACAGTTTTCACTCTCTGCCTTGTATGTGTCTGTAGGCGTCCAGCCAAGGCACACGCGGTGCTGTTAGGGAAACGTAGCTGCATATAATGTACGTTTAATATACAGTAAGTTTAATATTAATGTAAATGAAGAAATCTTCTCTATGGAGGCTGTGTACAATCAGATTTACTATAACATGTGTAATGGGTTGACGTACATACACATGATTGAGACTGATTGATAGATGGATAGATGGATATATAGATGGATGGATGGATGGATAAATGGGATGCATGGATGGATGGACGGATAGATGGACAGATAGATGGACAGATAGATGGACGGATGGATGGATGGATGGATGGATGGGATGCATGGATGGATGGACGGATAGATGGATGGATAGTTGGACGGATGGATGGATGGATGGATAGATGGATGGATAAATGGGATGGATGGATGGACGGATGGATGGATAGATGGATGGATAAATGGGATGGATGGATGGACGGATGGATGGATGGATAGATGGATAAATGGGATGCATGGATGGATGGACGGATAGATGGACGGATAGATGGACGGATAGTTGGACGGATAGTTGGACGGATAGATGGATGGATGGATAGATGGATGGATAGATGGATAAATGGGATGGATGGATGGACGGATAAACGGATGGATGGATAGATGGATGGATAAATGGGATGGATGGATGGATGGACGGATAGACGGATGGATGGATAGATGGATGGATAAATGGGATGGATGGATGGATGGACGGATAGATGGATGGATAAATGGGATAGATGGATAAATGGGATGCATGGATGGATGGACGGATATATGGATGGATGGATGGACGGATGGATGGACGGATGGATAGATAGATGGATAGATAATTTATTGATCCTGATAAAAAAAAAATTGTAGCCACAATATACATAAAAATGTAACAATGTAAACACACATAATACAAAACCATGTCATTGGACACTTGGAGTACAGCGCTAACCTGCAATTCTGTTGTCACCTAGCGGATGCCCACACTAGCTAGCATCATGCTAAGTCACAGAAGAGCGGTGTGGCCATTCTACCCACCTGGTGAGAGCAATGCCATGTGCTCTGTAAGACTCGGGTAATTGAGTCCCAACTGAGGCTGGAACTCGCAGCCTCTCGACAGCGCTTCCACAGAAAGTTTTTAGATGCGCTGATGTACTTCAGTCCGTTTTGGCGGCTGTGTGTTGCTCCGCGACTCGTTTGAATAGATCTACTTAACAAAGAAAACTCACATACATGGAATCCGTAACTTCAGAGCTGTGAGATCCTGCTGGTGTGGGTCTCCTCCCTGTTAATGACTCACAAAAGCAGTTGAAGTGCAGCAGCTCCCCCTTGTGGAGGACGTTTGGACTGCTGAACATGAGTGATTCCCAGTCTTTTCAGGTGTGTGTAGCGTATTTAAAGATAAAATAACCGGTGTTTATCCTGCTGTAGAACGGTCAAGCTAACACTTGGAAAAAAAATTTTTGTTTACTACTGAAATTTAGGCGATTTGGGAAAATGTAGTTCATTTTTTCCAAAACCTGCTTAGATGCAGAGTTCCTTATTCAGACGTGGCACTGACCACAAGACCCCTGAGGTCTACAGATTTGAAATAATCCACACAACGGCAGAAAAGACCCATGTGTTTCCCTCATGTTCTGCACGGTGGTGGATCTGTGGTGTTCTGGGGTTGATTGAAAGGCGAATGGTCCAGAACTCTGGTCTGTATTGACCTTGATTGTGTGTCCAGGTGTAAATCTGGAATCTGGGGCTGGAGGACGGACAGAACAGAAGTGGTAAATGGATTCGAAGCGAAGGTGAGAGCTTTGACTGATTTAGATGGATGTCGCAGCATTAGAATAAGTGGTGTCAGAGGAACAGGTCAGCAAAAAAAATCTAATTTCTATAATTGCCCACTTAACTCCCGACGCCGTAAATCAGCAGAGACGAGTCCGGAGCCGGATTCTGCCTCCTTACTTAGCTAATGGTCGTGCAAGTCTTTTCCGTAAATACACGCCCCATAAACGCCTCCACCACATCCAGCTTTCCATAAAGGTGGCACAGACTTGTGTATGTGGTTTAGGACTCCGTATGACTTAGTGACTGTACAGATACAGAGGAATCTGATCAGAGATCAGTCCTGGTTACGACTGCTCTGTGAACAACAGCCCGAGCCTCCCGCTCACAGTGAGTCATACTGTGTCCTAAACCACGTCCACAAGTCTGTTTCAGGTGCTTTCTGAAACTACAGCAGAACTGGGTACGATGCCAACACAGTTAGCGCTGATGATGATGATGATGATGGTGATGATGATGATGGTGATGATGATGATGGTCTTTATGGCTGTATCTGTTTGTTTTGGCAGGTGTTCTCCGCCAACAATGTGAACGTTGTGATTCGGACGAGGACGGAGCACCTCACTGACGAGGAGAAGGCCCGAATAAAAAGTACCTGTTACATACGCTGCTCTACTCACATTCTGAACCACTAGTGTGGATCCGTGCGTCACAGACCTTCCAACGTTTATAGATGCTTTAATGTCACACACACACACACATACATACACACACACACACACACACACACACACACATACACACACACACACACACACACAC
>JBBPDA010058119.1:0-13394 GCA_037974385.1 Arnoldichthys spilopterus
CTTCTTTTCTTCTCTCCCGTCTCACACCTTCTTCCCTCCGTCTGCTTCCATGTACCTCTCTCTCTCTCTCTCTCTCTCTCTCTCTCCCTCTCTCTCTCCCTCTCCCTCTCCCTCTTTCTCTCTTTCTTTTTTATCTTCCGCTCTCTCTTAAATGACACTCACTCCCCCACATTCTCCACCCTCAAACGTTTTCGAATGTCTCTCTTCACCCCCCCCCCCACCCCCCACCCCCACTTTCCCTCACACCACCTCTCTGCTCACTGTTCCCCCGTCTCTCTTAGGTGTCTCTCCCTCTTTTTTTCCATCCTCTCCCTCCTTCTTTTCTCATCTCTCTTTCTCTCTACCTCGCCCTCGTCCCCCCCCTCCCC
Organism: Arnoldichthys spilopterus; assembly: GCA_037974385.1. Classification (NCBI taxonomy): domain Eukaryota; kingdom Metazoa; phylum Chordata; class Actinopteri; order Characiformes; family Lepidarchidae; genus Arnoldichthys; species Arnoldichthys spilopterus. The sequence goes on from JBBPDA010058119.1 coordinate 369, forward strand.
CTCCCCCTCCCCCCTTCACTCCCCTATCTGTTTCGTGTGTTCAGAGCCCCTGTAAGATATCAAATCCACTCTGTGGCGCACGCTCCGCAGCCCTCACTGTCTCGGCCGTCTCCTAGATTAAGACGGAGTGATCCGAGCGGCTCGGCAACACTTTCTCCTAACGCTGCATCGATTTGCAAACTGATTACAACGTGGCGTCGCGGCGAGGAGCCTCCCCGGCCTCGTCGCTCTTATTTATTTATTTCGGTATTTACTGAGAGGTGGAGCGCGGCGCTGGGGGCTGGAGGGCCTTGGTTGGGAAAGGAGGGGTGGGATGGCGGGGGGGGGCGAGATCAGGCAGGAGAAAGATTGGGGAGCGAGCCGAAAGCGGGATCGCGATTCAATTGAGGCTGATTGGCAGCGAGCGGAGAGCTCTAAACAGGAAAGAGGACGAGGAGGGAGCGAGGCGGCGAGGCGGCGAGGCAGCGAGGGCGAAGGGAGATCATGCAGCGAGCGAGTAGGTGGCGCGCGGCTGAAGAGACTAGGAAACAGCGAGAGGAAATATGACAAATAGGGGCAGCGGCGGTCGGGCGTGACGGGAGGAGGGCCGCGGTTCGAGCGCACGGCGCACATCGCCTCGGTGCTCGTTTTGCCAAGCCCCTCCCAGCCCACTTTGAAGTTGACACCCCCCCCCAGCTGACAAACAGTTTGCTCTTCCACTCAATCAACCCCATCCAAAAAATGTCGTTCACAGGGCCCACTAGCACTAGTGAAAGTGTCATTGTGAACACACCCCAATGTGCACCCTCATGAAACGTGACCTCTGCATTTAACCCATCCACACGTGGCGGATATCAACGGCACCTGGGGAGCAGTGTAGCAGGAAGGGACCTGGGCCGGGACTTGAACCTGCGACCGTCTGATGGAAAGGTCTCTAACCAATAGGCCACCACTGCCCACTACACTCCCACAACAAAAGATTTGGTGAGTTAACCCCCCACCAACCCCCAGACCACCATTTGATGCCAATCGTCCAATCTTGGGTTTTCTGGCACTTACTGCGGTTCGTCTTCCGTTCACATCAGCGTCGGACAATGTCACATGTTTCCTGTGCCATATCTGCCTGGTCCTGGGGCAGTGGTGGTGTGACGGTAAATGAGTTGCCCCATTACCACTGAGGTACCTGTGAGAAAGGCACCATCCCAAGCACTGCTGCCCACGTCAGCTGCCCACTGCTCCCCCACACGGATGGGTTAGATTTCATCGCGGTGCACTGTGTGCTGTGCTGTGTTCACAATGACCATCACTCACTTTTTTTATGACGTGCCATGTGCTTTTGGTCCCCGTCCCTTCTCAACCTGGTCATGTTTTTGTCGCCTCCCTTTGTCAGGCGTGCCTCGATGTGTGTCAGCGTGCTCTTTGTGTATATACACCAATCAGCCATAACATTAAGACCACCTGCCTAAGGGCAGTGGTGGCCTAGTGGTTAGGACACTGCCTTTGAGACCTGAAGGTCTCAGGTTCGAGTCCTGGCTCGGGCACTACTGAGGTACCGTCCCACTACGCTGCTCCCCGGGCGCTGTTGATAGCTGCCCGCTGCTCCATGTGTGCACGTGTGATGGGTTAAATGCAGAGGTTGCATTTGGTTGTGGCGCTTGAGTGTGTTCACAATGACCAATAGTCACTTTCACTTCACTAATGCTGAGTAGGTCCCTCCTGCTGCTGAAACAGCTCCGATTGTGGTGCACTGTGTGTCCTGAACCCTTTCTATCAGAGTCTGCATCACTTTTTACACCACAATAACTCTTCTGTGGGATTGGAACAGATCCCCACATGCATCAGTGAGCCTTGGGTGCCATGAACCTGTCGCTGATTCACCAGTTGTCCTTCTTTGGTTCACTTTTGGTAGGTACTATCTACTGCACACCTGGAACACTCCACCAGACCTGCCGTTTTACATTCACATTTACATTTACAGTATTTAGCAGACGCTCTTATCCAGAGCGACGAACGACAGTGCTTTGTAGTCCATGTCTGTTCTTCTATCTGTATCTGTAAAGCTGAGCCCATCAACAGCTGACATTCTGCTAAGATACCACTTGCTAAGTTACACACCATAACAAACCCTGACAACCCTGTAAACCCAAAAGACGGAGTAAACAACAGATACGAGGCTCGTTAGTTTCTGAGATGCTCCTTGAAGAGGTGCGTTTTAAGTCGTCGTTTGAAGACAGTGAGGGACTCCGTAGATCTGATCGCAAGAGGTAGGTGGTTCCACCACTGGGGACCCAGGACTGAAATGAGTCTTGATGCGTCCTCCTCTTCTTTTGAGCGTTGGAGACTTGAGGCGAGCAGTGCTTGATGCTCTGCGAGGACGGGAAGCGACGTGTTGCATGATCAGTGCTGATGGGTAAGGAGGCGTAGCTCCAGTCTTGGCTTTGAAGGCAAGTGTCAGTGTTTTGAACCTGATGCGAGCAGCCGCAGGGAGCCAGTGCAGGTCCTGAAGGAGAGGTGGGGTATGCGAGAATTTCGGCATGTTGTAGATGAGTCTCCAGCTGCATTCCGGATGGGTTGAAGTGGTCTACTTGCCTGTAGTGGAAGCCCAGCAAGAAGAGAGTTGCAGTCGTCCGGCTTTGAGATAATCAGAGACCGGATAAGTGACTGTCCAGTAGCACTGGTGGTGAGAAAGAGGCGGATCCTCCAGATGTTGACCAGAAGGTATCTGCAGGTCCTGGAAAGGCTCGCAATGTGGGAAGACACTGACAGTTCTTCAGCGGGAGCTACATCAAGATGCTTGGACTCCCTCCGTTCCCACGACGCTACCGAGCCGGAAGGGCTGTCCAATCACGTGAAGCTCCACCACATCTTAATTAAGTAATGCCACGTCGTTGGACAGTTGGACGTGCTTGGAGGAGAACGCTGCCTGCTAATCCAGCAACTACTTCACATTATGAGGAAGTGGGAGGTCAATCTTACTCACCCAGAGAGAGAGAGAGCGAGAGAGAGAGAGACTTTCCTGAACTCCCGGCCATGGTTGGCCGCGGTTTCGCCGAGGATTGAACTCACCATCACTTCACAGTCCAGCGCTTAGGCTGCTGTGTGAGTCTTCAGTCCTGTTTAAGTTAATAATTGAAAACTAAGTTTTCTTCCCCCCGCTTTGGCCGACAGCATGCAGACTTCCCCTCGTGCACTCGCTGGCAGCTGAGATCATCAGGACCACGGACAGCAACCGCAAGTCCTTCTGCACCTTTACTTTCAAGCGCACAAGCACCAATGTGGTATGGATTGAAGGCTCAGACCCTGCACTTTTCACACGGCTACGAGAGAGAGAAACGTCGTAAAAAATTCAGGGTTGTCAAAGTTAAAACCTGAATAACGACGCTGCGAATTATTACGAATAGATTATAAATAAAACAAACAAACAGAAATTTTCATTTACATTTGGCATTTGAAATGAACAGCACTATGTATTTTAACACCAAGAAAAAGCCACATTTTCTCGGTTCGACCCCTTATGCCATCCGGAGGCCAGCTTGTGCATGTTGCTCTGACAGAATCTGTGGTTGTAGCTCTCTCACCCGCAGGAAGCCTGTGGAGAAAACCAAGAGAAAAGTTTGAAAGACCAGCAACAAAGCGCAGCCTTCAAAAATCCACAAGCCACACGAACAAGAGAGGAAGAGGCCACAAACATGGAGGAGCTGGAACCATTGACTGCATATGTGATATACAGCCATGTAAAAAAAAAAAAAAAGTACACCCCCATGGGAAACGTTGGAAATTTGTTCAACATATTTGAACAAGAAAACATTTCTCTCTCTCTTTGCCTTAAGATAAAGGTGATTATACTCCATCTAATAAAAAAAAATGATTTAGGTCTTATTTAAACCTGACATTTCGGCTCTGGTGGTCTCTTTGCTGTTGAAGTATGTGATGTCATTGTGTCGAGGTCTAAAAACTCTCTAAGGCCATTGGTTGTGGGAAAGATAGAGATTGAAATATTTACACTGTAAAGAAAATCATCTACAAGCCGTGTAGATTTTGAACGATTGCTAATTTGTCCAGGACTGGCCGCCCCAGCAAATTCAGTATGCAGATGGTGGACCTACAAGACTAGCAATACTAGCTTCTTAGGCTAAGGGTGTACTTACTTTCTCCACAGAAGAATATTACATCTGTTGATGTTTTTGTTGAATAAGCTTCTTTTCTTTGTGGTTTTGCTCAAGCTCACCTTTATCTGTAGACACTGTGTGAAATGTCAACAATTATTTCCTTACTTATTTTTTCATATGATGGTATATGATATATACACTAATTGCCTGTCAATGCGATATATTTGATGTATACACTCAGTGACTGTATATGATATACACCAGTGGAGTGTTCCAGTAGTGCAGTAGTTAGTAAGGAAGGACAACTGGTGAAGCGGCAACAGGGTCATGGGCACCCAATGCTCGGTGATGCATGTGGGGAGTGAAGGCTAGCCCGTCTGGTCTGATCCCACAGCTGTGGGGTAAAAAACTGAATGCTGATTCTGATAGAAAGGGGTCAGTCAGAGCTGTTTCAGCAGCATGAGCTACCACCACAATACTAGGCAAGTGGTGTTAATGTTATGGCTGATTGGTGTATATGGCTGAACATTACTGGACAACAATGATGGAAATTCACTCTGTGGTGCTGATGTGAGTTTCATCTTCAAGGTTATTGTGAACCCTGCATTGCTACAGATTTTTTTCCCAGTCGTACACCAATGACAAGATTCACTGCTTTCTAAAAATGCACAAAATCTTCAAATATGATGAAGTAATTCTGAACACAATCATTTCCACTGTTTCATAGTTTTCAAGGCGCTTTTTTTTAAAGCCTTTGTTCAGAGCCATTAGCCTAAGAGTGCTCTGATCACTGGAGGCACACTCTGGTGCAGGCCAGACACTCGTGCACACGGCCCAGTCACGGTCCGCGGGTCCTGTTAATTCTGCGGATGCGGCCAGGAGGAGCTGGAGAGCGTGGGGCCTCCCGGGCGAGGCATCGTTTCCCGGGTTTGTTTAGAGAGGCTGCCAGGCGGCAGGAGGAAGATGGATGGAGCCTCTCCCCCTGCTTGTCTGCTTCTGATCTGCCAGCGCTCAAGGTCAGCCAGCCAAGAGTGGGTTGGGAGGTGGCAGGTGGGGGGGTGGGGTGGGGGGAGTGTGGCGGCGGATTCAGAGGTGTGTTTAGAGTCGGAGAACGAGAGTTTGCGGCGTTCCACCTCAAAGGCAAAGGGAAGACGTGCGTAAGTCATGCTAAAGCCTATAAAGTAGCCATTCCTGCTTCTCCTGCGTCTTCGTCTTGAATAGTGTTGTCTGACGAGGTGAATGCGGTCGGATTCAGGGACAAAAGATCTTTTTGGAAAAGCTTTTTTTTTAATATCTGCACCGCGAGCTTAACAGACAAACACTCAAATAGCAATAAAGCGCAGGGCCTTTGATTGTTACTTTGATGGGGAAAAAAAATCAATAATAATCTGAATTTCACTCGGAATGTGTGCTCACGCTCTTCTACCACTTTCCTGCTAGAACCGCCAGCAGTGGTCAATACGCGTTGGTCAATATTTCAATACAACCACCAATCATTTCGAGCTTTATTCAAAGCAAACTGCGTCCGAGAAGCAGCGCGGTTATGCGACAGTGTGCTCGGGAAAGCCGAAAGGAAGCGCGGCCCATAGACACCCAGCTTCAATAGGAGAATCACAATCAACACATTTCATATGAACGTCTCAATGTTTATTGGACTGTGGGATTCTAGTAAAGGTACGCTATGTCGGGTCTGAAAGCCCAGCTTCTGTACGTGTACGTGAGCAAACTGCCAATACCAACCTTGTAATGCGCTGCCTGACATCGTCTTACCCTTAAAACGGAACGCATGCTCAGTGGAAATGGGCGAAACCAAGGTCTGCACAATATATCGCCTGTACATCGTTATTGCGATACTGATCTCTGCAATACTCATATCGCAGCAGGCTACGCAAATATGCAAATACAAATTTTCCACTAACTATTCACTGTAATATAGACACCTACCTTGTATTTCTGTTGGCTGGCCACTATATTGGAAACGCCCACCTTGTGTTTCCACTAGCTTCCCACTTTATTAGAAATGGCTACTTTGTGCTTTCAGTGCCTGGCCACTAGGGCTGCATGATATGTATCGTCTGTACGTCGTTATCGCGATATCGGTTTCTGCAATACTGACATCGCAGGGGGCTACAATATTCAAATGAGCCTCTTAACAATCACAGAACTTCTTAGCACTTCCACGTGAGGTGGTGGGGCTAAACTGTTGTAGGCTAAGTAAGGAGATATATGTAAGTGTAAGCGGCACAGTGGTTAGCGATGTCTCTTCAATCCCATGTTGGTGTGTGTTTCCTCCGGGTTCTCTGGTTTCCTCCCACAGTCCAAAGGCTGCAGTAGGTTGACTGGATGCTCTAAATTGCCCGTAGGTGTGAGTGTGTGTATGAATGGTTGTCTGTCTCTGTGTTGCCCTGTGATGGGTTGAGCCTCCTGTCCTGGGTGAACCCCGCCTTGGGCCTGTACTCAGCTGGGATTGGCTCCACTTTTATGTTTACGTCTAAGCTCCGCCTTAGGCCCGCCCTTGTATTCTGTTCACCTGCCCCTTGCGCCATGTCTCCACCCTTGTCCAGGTGTTTTGTGTTTCTTATAATAAAACCTATAAAAACGCCCTGCTTGCACTTACATCAGATATGACAAACATCGCAATTGCAATATGTAGAGGTATAATCGCAATAGTGATATTTTGTGTATATCGTGCAGCCGTAGCAATACAACACATTTTCTTTTCAATCCAATACCATGTAACACCAAGGCTAATGTTACAATATTGATACTTTTAAATATTGTAGAAGGTCAAATTCTATACGATTGTCACAGTTTTGTTCTACCTGGGTGGTGTTAGCATGTAGCATGCAGATGGGTTTCATGTTTCCAGGGGGCAAAGCCCTCTGCAGGATCATCTGATTGCAACTTAACTAAGTATTGATGTTTTTCTATAAGGGTCAGTTCTTGTAAGTATTGAAAGTATTGATATTTGAGTATTGATCTGCCAATCCCTGGTGCTTAATCCTGCAGGGGAATCATTAGACAACTAGCATTAGCATCACAGTTTGGACAAAGCATGCAGGTTACAAATGGCAGACCTGCTTTTTGAACCAGCATGGCAGAACCTGCTAATGTCGTCAATCATATTTTAGAGGATTAATCAGAAAACAGTATTTACTATCAAATACAACACAAGAAAATCCCCCCCACATTGGGCTAAAACCATAGCTAATGGCCCCCTCCCACTTACGGTGTGCCTGAGGCCTGGAGAAGCTTGAGAGAAAGCAGAAATCGAAAGCCCAGTGATGAAGAGAGAGAGGTGTTAATAAAGCATTATTATGGGCTGTAGTTCCACCTTGGATAAGAAAACAGCAGGTGTGAGATGGTTACACGGACCAGCATTGTTAACGGAGGTCTCTAAGCAACATCTCTTTTCAGACGCTTATGCAAATTTACACCTGGTTTTAAAAAGACAGGAAAATCGATGCAAATCTGGCTGTTCAAACAGTAGATCGGAACATGTAATCAGCCACAAGTGTATTATATGCATCTATACACTGGTTTTGCACAAAATGTCTGGGAAAAATGTGATGAAAAAAGAAAAACAACATTAAACATCAATAATAGTACATAGTATTAATACAGTTGGTCAAATCTTAAAGGTGATTCTTTTTCAGAAAAAAGAGTTATAACTACACTAAATTGTTTCATATTTCCTTATTTTTTCTAAAAAAAAAAAAGAAATATTACGGCCCCTGACAATAGCACTAAACTTGGCTTGTGGGAGTTGGAGGTGTATGGTTCCTACACCTCCCACTCTTTCTCTGGCCCTTGCCCTCCTGTCCCCTTCTGTCTGGGTCCCTCTTTCCCCCCTTCACTTCTTTCTTTTCTCTCCCTTCCTATTTCCCTCTCTCTCTCTCTCTCTCTCTCTCTCTCTCTCTCTCTCTCTCTCTCTCTCTCTCGGTTCCCTCCTCCTTCTGCTCAATCTCGATACTGTCAGTTCGCGCCTCGCTCCTCTCGCTCGGCCATTGATCACAGTGGCATGGGCTGCGTGCTTTTGTACGCGTCGCGCGGGAATGTGTCTCTGCGAGGAGGGAGGAAGATCAAACGCTTTAATTACATGTGAGCTTGTAGGTGGCGCCGGCTACAGGGGCCAGTCATGTAAGGGGGGACGGGCGGGGGGGAAAGGTGGCCGGTGCATGGGCGACCGGGACGGCGGGAGACGAAAACATGCGCACCCGTATGTCAATACGCACTCGTGTTTACATCGAGGCCTACACAGTCCTGGCTTTTGCGGGCGGCCCCCATTATGCAACGCGTGCAGGAGCACATTAGCTAAACATATGTTTTGTGGGCTGGAAAAGCACACGCGCTCGCTCATGTTTACAAATGGCAGGCATTTACTGACTCGTAATGCCACAATGATGCAAATGATCTCCTCCGTGCACAGATGCCGCATCCATCTTCAGCCAGATAGTCCATCTTCATAAACTTAAGGCCTGCCACCGTGGGGGGGGGGGACAAAACATCTGTGCTGAAAGAAAGTTACACTTACACATGCAACCGCGCAATTGGGCAATGGCCACCATCGCCATTTCCACGATCTGCATTATCTCATGCAGCACAGCGGGTCGGCGAGCCAGCCAGGAGCAGGCATACGGCTCGGGTGGACGTGATTGATGTGGATCCTTGCTTTTACCAAACACTGTTTCAGACTGGGAGACCGATCTCCACTCGACTGGATCCTCACGCACCAGGGAGAACATCCCTGTCATTCACACTAAGCACTAAGCCGTGTGTGGGGGGGTTGTGTATGGGCTTCGGTGCTTGAAGTGGGGCCTGTGGGGATGAGACTTCTCAATTCTTGTCGGTTCTGAAACAAAACAGAGCTCTAAAAGTTCTAACACTGGTCAAATAAGCAGGAGCCCTAATGCAGGACTAAGAAAACCAAACGACAAAAAATATTTGACCACTTGTTTACTGAAGTAACATTGATCCGATATCACAGATCTGTTAGTGAACCTTTTCCTTCAGTATCTGGTGCGATGCCCTTGTACTGCAATAACTGCCACTAAACATTTCTGGTAAGTAGATCAGTCCTACACGTCATCTTGGAGGAGATTTAGCCCATTCCTCCATACAGAACAGCCTCAACTCTTCACGAGTTGCGCCTTTGGGTTCTTCCATGACATTCCTCTTTGCTTAAAGTCAGGACTTTGACTTGGCCCTTCCAAAACAATCACTCTCGTCTTTACCCGTTCTTTGGTAGAACCTTTAGTGGGCTTAGGGTCATTGTCTTGCTACATGACTCATTTTCTCTTGAGAATCAGTTCATGAATGACTGTCATGACATTTTTCAATAGATTTTACTGGTGTATTTCAGAATTTGTAGCTCCACCAATGGCAGCAGACTGTCCCGGTTCTAATTTCACCTTCAGATTAACTGCTAATCTTAGAGGTTCACATATTTTTGCCACACACACATTTGTAATATTGGATCATTTTCCTCAATAAGTCAGTGTTAAATTGGTTTCATTGGGTTCTCTTTATCTACTTCTAGTGTGAAAATTGGATTTATGCGGAATTTTTGAAAAATCTAAAAAACCTCGTATCTCCAACACAAACAGGATTTCCTGGAGAAGGAGTAAACAATATGAAGTTTTAAGGTAAGTTAAGATAGCCAGATGTTTTTCTAAGAGAAACTGGACTATTTCCAAATTTCTATTAGTCTGTTCATTGGGCAATGTTTGGCAGCTTTAACGGAAGTTATGAAAAACACCTGAAATTGTGGAATGGAGGTTTTGTTTGATTATATATATGTATTTTTTCTGCAATGCAAAAAAAAAACAAGAACAAAAAAAAGAAAGACAATCACAAAAACATGTTCATAGATTCAGAGTGTCTCACATTTTATGGCTTTGCATCTTATATTAAGCAGGAAAATCAACCAGTGGAAAAAAACAGCATTTACTGCATTTACATTTACTCATTTTGCTGACGCTTTTATCCAAAGCGACTTCCAAGACGTGGAGCAAAGTAGTGGGACAGTACCTTGCTCAAGGGTACCTCAGTAGTGCCTGAGCCAGGACTTGAACCTGCGACCTTCAGGTCCCCCCAGGCCTCCACTGCCCATACTGAGTACGATTTGTTTACTACAGCAAATGCAATACAGTAAAAAATAATACTCTTTACATCACAAATCTCATTAACCTAGTAGAAATGTGGAATTATAGTATTTACAGATGTTTAAGATTCTATATCAGTTCAATAATCAGGTTCAAGTCTTATTTTTACTCGTGGTGAGTCCATATGGCTGCAGTCTGAGCCTCGGCTGGAACACTTTAAGGTGTGAGGGGCTGGTATTTAAGTATTCAGGGTGATGTAAACAACAAGATGTTATTATTTATTCCCACAAACCTTACTTGGTAAGTGTTCACCCCACTGGCAGAAATTTTTATTGCTTAATACAAATCTTCATATCTCATTTTCAGTAGAGTTTCTAGATTTTGTGAGTGGCTTATTAGCAGTGAAAACATATTGCAGAGCTGCTGTAGATTAGATTATACTTCCAAAAGTGTTGCTAGAGTCTTACAGGGGCTACAATGTTTTTTTGAATAGTTCTAATATGTTGACCCAAAGGGGGTCCGCCTTCATCGTGTGTTGTCATGTGTCATTTTGTGAAGCGTTGGAATGGCAGATGGTTATTTATTGATTTGATTATTTCTGAGATCTGGGGCTATTCATTAAACATTCATAAAACGCCCAGGCCCAGTGACAGGCCTGCAGCAACCTACATCCTGTTTCAACACAATATGGGTTAATGAATGACGCAGAATTCCCCAAATCAGAGTCATTTATGTGCAAAGTTTTTAGATTCGGCTTCTCCGAAAGAAAGAAAGGGAAATGTTTGTCTTTGTGCTTCATTAAAGGTGCATCAGCAGAAAGAAAACCTACAGCGTTTGCACTGATTGTATTAGTGGTGTGTGTATCACATGTGCTACAGTATCTTCCTCTGTATTCTTTACTGGTGTACAAAATGCCGTCAGCCCAAAGCACATCTGGCCCTGTGCTTCGTTTTTCTCTTAAAGACAAGGTCTTTGGTGTTGTGAATCAATTTTTATGTCTCTATATTTCTCACATTTGTTTATACCTGTGTGACAGCGGCTTTAGAGCCAGTCATGAGAAAGCAGAGGAGGCACATCCTGCAAGAAACGCAACAAAAAAGGTACGAGTGTCCTCACAGACTTCAGTAATGTGTTTAGGCTTTTGTTCTTGAGTTACATTTATATATTTAGAGTTTTATATATATATATGAGAGAGATTTACAGTTATAAATTCAGAGTTACATTTATATATATATATAGTTATATATGTTCAGAGTTACAGTTATATATATTCAGAGTTACAGTTGTATATATTCAGAGTTACAGTTATATATGTTCAGAGTTACAGTTGTATATATTCAGAGTTACAGTTGTATATATTCAGAGTTACAGTTATATATGTTCAGAGTTACAATTATATATGTTCAAAGCTACAGTTATATATATTCAGAGTTACAGTTGTATATGTTCAGAGTTACAGTTGTATATGTTCAGAGTTACAGTTATATATGTTCAAAGCTACAGTTGTATATGTTCAGAGTTACAGTTATATATATTCAGAGTTACAGTTGTATATATTCAGAGTTACAGTTATATATGTTCAGAGTTACAGTTGTATATATTCAGAGTTACAGTTGTATATATTCAGAGTTACAGTTATATATGTTCAGAGTTACAATTATATATGTTCAAAGCTACAGTTATATATATTCAGAGTTACAGTTGTATATGTTCAGAGTTACAGTTGTATATGTTCAGAGTTACAGTTATATATGTTCAAAGCTACAGTTGTATATGTTCAGAGTTACAGTTATATATATTCAGAGTTACAGTTGTATATGTTCAGAGTTACAGTTATATATGTTCAGAGTTACAGTTGTATATGTTCAAAGCTACAGTTATATATGTTCAGAGTTACAGTTATATATATTCAGAGTTACAGATATATATATATATATATTCAGAGTTACAGTTATATATGTTCAGAGTTACAGTTATACATTTACTTTTATATTCTATTCTATTCTATTATATATATATAACTGTAAAAATGTATATGTAAATGTTAGATATTTTACTTTGAATTTTTCTATATATTTTCGGACCCTATTGTCATTTCTTGACAAATTAGTAGTGCAGACTCAAATTTGCTCAAACAGAATACAAACTGATTGCAAATGTGAGCGTAATAATATATAACCATGTAATCAAAGCTATTATTAGGTAATTACATTGTAATAGCACAACAAAGTGGCTCAGGGTTGACTTAAGTCATTACGAGTCATTAATGAAGGTCAGGTCATCGTGCTCCGGTTTGGATGATGATGACAGCTTCCTCCTTTCACTGATTATCAGCAGTGGCTTCTGTCCTGGACAAAAGAATATTTTACCCACAGATACATGTGTGCGTTTACAATCACGAGATGTTGGAATATGCAAGAAAGAGCAGGAATGGAGAGGAAGCGTGCGCATGAGAGAGAGAGAGAGAGAGAGAGAGAGAGAGAGAGAGAGAGAGGAGAACAGTGGAACAGATGGAGACGGAGGAAGCAATGATGAGGAGAGAAGAATAAATATTTATATCCCCTAATGCTCCACGCATGACAGATTCTATATTACATCTGAATGCCACGGCAGATCTCCAGCATGAGGAATGTGCTGCTGTATACCAGGCGTCTGAGAGGGCGAGAGAGAGGCATGAGGGCAAGAGAAAAATGGACAGGCAGCGTAGACGAGTAGAGGAATGAAAAGGCCTTGAAGGAAGAGAGAGGGAGAGAGAGAAAGAGAGAGAGAGAGAGAGAGAGAGAGAGGAGAGAGAGAGAGAGAGAGAGAGAGAGAGAGAGAGAGAGAGAGAGAGA
>JBBPDA010058181.1:0-13391 GCA_037974385.1 Arnoldichthys spilopterus
GATTGTTTCCTCTGTCCTGGAAGTCGCTTTGGATAAAAGCGTCAGCCAAATGATTAAATGTAAATGTAAATGTACAATCTCAAACCACAAAGTCTGTTAAACGATACTAATTGTGATACAGTAATTAATACATTAGTGTGGTTTCTGTTAAGCATGTGACTTATTTTCCATTTTAGAAAACATGCAATGTGACTAGGGCTAATTCAAGTGCACTTTTATTAACTCACAAACATACAGCAAAAAGAGTTTCAGTAGTTTTACTGACCAACTTAATTGTATTTTGTTAATATATACAAATTTAGAGTGACTGATTGCTGCAGCACACTCAACAAAAGTCAAGACAGAGCCATGTGTACCCTTGTGCTACATTACCTTTCCTTTTAATAACACTTATTACTTATTACTTTGTGACAGAGAAGAATAACTGTAGTACTTTTGTAATTAAACAGTTTGTCTATTCTTGCTTAATATAAGCCTTCAGCTGCTCTACAGTCCACAGTTCTTGTATTTCTTTATGCAGCAACAAACTGTGTTATGTGACAATGGTTTTCTGAAGTATTCCTGAGCCCAGATGGCTATACTTGTCACAGAAGCATGACGGTTTCTTAGGCAATGCTGCTTGATGGCTCAAATATAATGCCCAATCAGTGATTTCCAACCTTGCCCTTTACACACTGGGATGTCTCTGGGAATCTATCCAGTCTTGCACTGAGAAAGGTTTCTTTTGACTAACAATTCTCTCATAGATTTTGGCACAAAGGGGTGTACCACTCCCCATACTTGCTTGAAAAGATTGAGCCTTTGATGGATGCTAATTTTATAGCCAGGATATAAAATCAGGATACCTCACTGGCTACCAATTTGCTTGCTTAATATGGAGTCTTCCACATTACTTTCTAACTTTTGTTGAGTGTATTGCAGCCATCATATTTTAAATTTGCATATATTTACAAATTACAATTAAGCTGGTCAAGAAAAACTTTTAAAAATCTTTTCTTTGTACTTTTCTGAGTTAAATAAAGGATTACAAGAATTAACATATCATTTTTTTTTTCATTACATTTTGGAAAATATCTCACCTTTTACCGTATTATTGACACCAGTCAGAAACCTAAGCAAGGACTATTATATTACATAAACAATACATTTGATTCAAATGTTTTTTAAAAATGTTTTTGAGGAACTGCACGCTTCCTATAAAATAATTCCTTCAGCATTTTCATTTTGGAGTAAACATATGGGGTACAAATATGGGCAACCCTAAATGATTTGTTAAACAAAAACATCAACAACAATATCTTTGGAGAAAACAAAAGAGCTCTTAACTTAAATGAGAATGAAAATTGTGAGCCTGTACAGATTATGTAATGGTTGTAGAATAAGTAATCTGAGAAGCATGAAGCAGTTAAAAACTTGCCAGGTAGAAGACACATGAGCACACAGCCACCACATATAGTGATGAATGTGGTAATAGGGGCAAAGAGGAACCCAATGATTACAGAACACAGATTTCAAATGAGCAAATTTAAGCTGATTCTTGGGTACATTATACCCATTGTATAAATATGGAGGTGTATCACTGATGCTTTGGGAATGTTTTGCTACTAGTGGTTCAGAGGCTCTAGTAAAAGTCAATCAATGAATTTGGCTATTTACAACAGAATATGTAATACCAATATCTGTCTGCTTAACAGAATGCAAAAAAATGTCCATGGCTGGATATTTCGGCAAAACCCCAAGAGGGCAGTCTACAAGCAATATCACATATGTTCTCCAACCTTATTAACCATTACAGAAAGCAGCTCAGTGCTGTGATTCTCACCAGGGAAGTCTTTACCAAATAACATTATTATAGTGTCTATATAAATATATATATATATATAAAATAAAAATTAAAATATTTATCTTACTCATTACAACAGGAGCTACACTTTGGGATTCAACCAGACAGGCTAGTTTGGACTCCTTGCCCATGATGTTGTCACTGATTCAAAGTTTTTCTTTCTTCTACTTTTGATAGGTTTTTATTACTGCATAACTGGGACACTCTATAAGACCTACCATTTTCGAGATCCTCTGATTCAGTTGTCTAGCCATCACAATAAGGCCCTTTCAAAGTGGCTCACTTGGTGCCTTATGAAACTGGAATGAAACTTTAGAATATTGAATGAAACTCTCAAAATATGACATGAAACTTTGAAAATATGGAATGAAACCTGAGAATATTAAATTAAACTGTAAAGTCTGGAATAAAACTAGAACATGTGGAATGACACCTAAGAATACGGCATGAAACTTGAGAATATTAAATGAAGTTTTACATAATGGCAACATTTTGGACGTGATACTATTTCACACAGATTTTGCTATATACAAAAATGTTACTATGGGTGAAACAGAACAGAAAAGTCTAGAATGAATGAATAAAAGTGACTATTTGTTGTTGTGAACACACTCAAGCACCACAACCTGACCTCTGCATTTAACCCATCACACGTGTACACATGGAGCAGCGGGCCACCCGGGGAGCAGTGCAGTGGGACAGTACCTTGCTCAAGGGTACCTCAGTAGTGCCTGGGCTGGGACTTGAATCCGCGACCTTCATTTCACTAGGGCAATGTTCTAACCACAAGGCCACCACTGCCTAGTTATTTCTAGTTATTTAGCAATAATCCTAAAAAATGAGTTAATTAACACACTGGCTTAATAGCAATATAATACTGGGAACTGTATTAAATACCATTCTACCAATAAAGAACGCACCCCTGCTTGTAATTTCTCGTAACTATCGCTTACACTTGACAGGCCTAATAGCAATACTGGCAAAATAGTTTAATAATTTAACAAAACACTTTTACAACAAAAGGACCATTCAAGGACCAGCATTCAGCAGGGTGTTGAGTAGTTTTATGTGGATTTATGATAAATTTGTGATTCAAAACTGAAATAAAACAGCTCTAGTTTCATTTGACACATGACACTTTAGATTTTTTACAGTTTGGGTTGGACACTCTTTGTCTGTATTGACATTGGCCTAAAACTAATGTTTGGAATAAAAATATCCATCAAAACACAACATGGCACCATCCTTGATGACGTCAAACTTCATTCAGTATTTTCAAGTTTCATTCCATGTATTAATTATTTTACGTTATACAGTATAAATATATATAGTGCATGTAATACATATTATTATTATTATTATTATTATTATTATTATGTTATACAGGATCTGGCAAAGGATGATTCCGACTTTAAGGCATAAGAATGAGTGTGTGTGTGTGTGGGGGGGGGGGGGGGATGGGCATGAAGTTTTGTGTTGTATCTGTTTTCAATTAGACAAACGGTGCTGGCAATATTAAACTCATGCATGCTTTCATTTAAATCCAAATTACGACTTAATTAATACCCCATAAAATGGACACGGAGTTAATGAGAGAGAAACAGTGGATCATAACATTGCGACAGGGCTTTAGCACGCAGCAGACATGCAGGGCAGGCGTCCACACGAGTGCCAGTGAATAAACAGTAATAATGGGTCCCATAAATGGGCTCAATAGGACACAGCGGTTAAAAGTGAGTCAGGAAAAAGAGAGGGAGGAAGGGACAGACAGAGAATAAGAGAGATGAAGAAAGCGAGGGCAGGGCATTAGAGCAGGTGCTGGAGGCCCTGGGAAGGCCCCTAGAGGCCTTTGTAGCTTTGCTGCTGTCTGGATTGTGATTTGCCGCAGGCATGGCGTGTGAGAGGGTGATTGTACCAGAGTTACTGGAGTACTAGAGTTATGTTATTGTGCAATATTTGAATTTAACATGCTGGATAAAAAAACGAACTGCAAATGTCAAAAGGCATTTGACTGGTCTGCAAATATGTGCACACAAGGATTTTGGTGAAACATCTGTTCGATTTTAACTACCTAATTATTTAAATGTATCTTTATATTTTAAATTAAAGTAAACAGTGGAATTCAGAATTTCTGCCCTTGAGAATGAGCTCTCCGGTGGTTTTTCATGGTGTTATTTTGCTACATAAAACAACTGTACGCTTAAGTGATTGCTGATACAACTAAATAACAGCAATATGACATTAGATAAGGCAAAATGGAGTTTAATGTTGCACATTTTTTTAAATAAAAGTATTTTAATAAATATTAGACTTATGACCAGTGTAGACCGTCTAGACCTGTCTGAAAAAATTAGGCTATTAAATACCTTATCAGTTACTGATAAAAGCGTTTTTGTCTGCAGAATGAAAGCCAGGTTAACAATGTTTCAGTTGTAAAAACATCAGTCTTTTAGATGTTTTGAGATAACTGCTGTCTCTTTATATCAAATGGTAGTATGTAGACAGCAAATCTATCATCATCCGCCTTCCCTATCAGGCAATTCTTATTGTTGACACTTTCAAACCATAATAAGGCAAAGACCTGTGTTTAGTTGAGATGAATAGTGATGTATATCCCTATTACACACCCACCAGGTCACTCAGATCAGCGAGGGACCAGCGGTTGGAGAGTCCATCCCCTTGTGGAATCAAACACCACTCCAGACTTTTCTTCTTCATTGTTCCTCAATGGTGGAATGAGCTGCCCAGTGACACAAGATCAGTTGAGTCTCAAGACTGAACTGTTCCGCTCCCACCTCAGCACATAAGCCTAGCGGTCACGTACAAACTACTGCTACCTGATAACTGACTGGATGTCACTCATAGTAATGTTCCACTTAGTTTTACTGTAGCACTTGTCAACTGGTTATATTGTAGTAGTTTTTGTAAGCACTTGGCATATGTATTTATTGCAGTAGTTGCTGTCGGTAGTTCCTATAAGCACTTGGCATATGTATTCATTGTAGTAATTGCTCTCTGTAGTTAGTGTAAGCACTTGGCATATGTATTCATTGTAGTAATTGCTCTCTGTAGTTAGTGTAAGCACTTGGCATATGTATTTATTGTAGTAATTTTTGTTGGTAGTTACTGTAAGCATTTGGCATATCTATTTATTATAGTAGTTGCGGTCTGTTATTTATTTTACAATTACGAGAAATGCGTTGGTCTTCCTTGTAGCACTCACTTCAGTGTTGCCCTATGCAGCGCTATTGCTTGATTGTTTCCTCTGTCCTGGAAGTCGCATGGGATAAAAGTGTCAGCCAAATGAATAAATGTAAATGTAATGTCATGAAAATATGAACTTCATTTTCTAGGGTTCAGTGGAGCGCTATCATCCCAACTCATCTTAAACATGTTCAAAAATATTTTAGCACATAAACTCTGTGAAAGTTTCTATATGTACAAAAAAATATATCATACATTCATATATATTTGATATATCAAATATATCAAAAGCATCTTAGTTTTGCAATTTATGTCAGTGTTAAAGTTAAAGAAATCAGAAAACTGGAAAAAAAATTATCTTCACAGGAACACAGCATGACTTACTCTTTCCTTCTCACTCACTCTAAAAACTGGTGCTCACTATTGTTTATCTTGTGTGGCCAACTAAGGTCAGTGTGGTTAAGGCTGAATGACCATACAGTGCTGTGGTGCGATTGTCCTTTTTAAAATTAAAGGTGCCAAAAAGGGTGGTCTTTGAAGTGATGCCATAGCAGAATCACTTTGATTGGGGGACAAAAGTTTTTATTTGTTATTTTTCTAATTGTATCACTTATTCCTCATCCATAAAGTGCATAAATAGAACTATGGCAGCTAAAACATCCCATTTGAACATTTTTTTTCTGTAATGTCACAACATGTATGCATTTACTTACATTTACCTGTTCGGCCTACAATTGTGCACCTCCCATTAATGTTAAGTGTTAAGTGTTAAGTGAGGCATAATACATGACAGCCAATTGAAACAGAGGTCATTTACAGATACCAGTCCCAAAGGCACAGTTACATAAAAAGCCTGGAAAAACTGAAGATGGAAAAATTGTTAAAATTTTAAAGTTAAAATAAATGAGGACTAAAAAGAATGTCAACATTTTGGTGAATAAACCACACAAACAAATTTTTTTTTTTAAAAGTATAAAGAACCTCTATATTAAGTAAACAACTTAAATATTTTCCAAGAACCATATGTCCAATTTAAGAACCTTATTTTCTATGTTTTCCATCACACGTCCATCAAATAGTCTGAAACCACCATGTCTCTGAAACTCAGTCCACACCATTCCTGTTTACAGCAAGATGGCAATAAAATGTTTTCCACTGAACTATTTTTCACCTAAGATTTTAGTCACTGCTAACCCCCAGTTGCAGTCCAAAAGGCCCCCCTGTGCCACACCTCTTGAACATTAGAAGAAGAGCTTCCAGCCCTAAACCACAGACAAAGCAGCTACATTCCTCTCTACGAACTCAACACACTGTTTGTCTGTATCCCCAGGATCCGTAACCAGGACGACCTCCGCAAAATATGATGGCTGGTTCGACTTTGTTTAAACCCCCCCACCCCCACCCCACACACACACACACACACACACACACACACATACTCTTTGTCATTTTTTCACCCAATTACCAGACACACATTTGAAAACACACACTCATTCAAATGTGACTTAACTGGTTGGTCTACTAGCTTTATTGACTGGCATTTTTCCCCTTCCTTGAGAATGGAGGGACTGAAATGTATGTTTGAAATGTATGTTTCCAGTTAAAGTGTTAGAGAAGAGTTGCCTATTTTGAGGAACTTTCTTGTCAGCACATCAGTTCATCAGCTATCATTAATGTTATGTTTGCAAGTGTGGACAAAACAATTAGAAGTAGAAGAATGTAATTATAATATAAGATCAGGATAGGCAAAATGTAAGCAATTTCCTAAATTCCATAAAGTAATGGCAGATCAGATACCTCAGATACAGAAGCACCTTTAAATTTATATATATAGATATAGATGATTGTGAGTTTGAAGAGTGTACGTTTTGGGGACATAGAAATATCTGTAATTATTGGCACATTTCCAGACATACAGTATGGTAATGTCTTTGGTACCCATGCAAATAGCTTAAAACCATATTTTCTAGCAGTGAATGTCTTTCTACCAGCAAAACATGTTAATATTAAAGTACATTTAAACTAAAGATTTGTTTTGTTTGTGACAAAGTATTTGATGTTTTGTAAGTTGGAAAAAATTGGGGTCCAGATTTCATTGCATGGATTCGTGAAATTCCATCAGCAGCCACACTTAATTTTATCTACTGAAGTTTTGATTAAACCAAGCTTTGCAACTACAACTACTACTGGGCATCCATGAGGTGAGGTCTGGAAATGGTTAAGCAAAAACACTGACATAAATAAAAGCACAATTTACTGTATTAATGTAATTTACATTTATTCTAACATTAGTGTTAAAATAAAAAGTTCAAGCAAATCAAAAGCTTTAACTAAAACTTTAAATAAATTAGTTGTAGAAAATGATTAGTTGTAAATTTTATTTCTCTAGCTTGTTTGTTGCCTGCTGAAATGTTCACACATGTATGTGCACACAAACACCAACCACACACACACACACACAACAATTCCCTATAAATCGATTGGCTCTTAATATGACACTTTGTCCCCATAATTGGCTGTCCCTCTCTTCCATTCAGCGAGTTTTTCACAGGCTGAGTATCCCCCTATTAACCCTGGGCTTCATCCTAAACCTCTCAAAATGCACTTAACTACAGCCTAATGGCAGATTTTCCCACACTCTCTCCTGAAGCCAGTCAAGTGGAGGAGAGTTAATTTGCCTCCAATGCTTGGCTAATGATGGGCCCTCATGGGAAGAATGAAATGGCGGATTTTGGGGTGGGGAGTGTAGGAGGAGGGGAAGGGGTTAGAGAGGGATGAGTTCTTCGAAGCCTTATTAATGAAGATAAGAAAGTGAAGGCATTCCCAAACTGGCAAATTGCATCATTAAAAAAGACTAGCTTTTATTGTGTGTGAAACCAAGTAAGACTCTTCTTTAAAATATTTTGTTTAATAGAATAATGACACTGATGTTTAGAAATGAAAAAGCAAAATGCTATTTTCATGTGCTGTCTGCACAACATAAGAACTGTACAAGTATGGACCTTCAAGTTGTAATTTCAAGAAACAATTTCCATACTTGAGTTTCTGTTACTTGTGGTTAGCCTTGCCTCACGAGAGAACAAAAGTGTTTCATTGGACAGTAGAAGAGAACTCTTCATTTTTCTGAACACAACTTACTTTTAGTCACCAATTAGGCTGTAGCCAATTTTTAAATTATGTACCTTATAAAGTTAAGTAGCCGCAAAAAAAGATTTTTTTTTGTTTTTGCGGCTTTTAACCCACTAAGCGTGCTGAGGAGAGCCCATATGAACAGCCCTATCCCCCAAAGAACGGATCGAAAGTAATCACGGCACCGAAACCATTGCTGCCTCTTTATAGTGAGAACTATTATTATTATTATTATTATTATTATTATTATTATTATATGCATTTATTTTATTTTATTTTTCCTTTTCTCTTGTTTGTTATTGCTATTCATGTCAACCAGATGAGGCCTTGGTTCCTCCCAAGGTTTCTTCCTACAGCTTAGGGAGTTTTTCCTTGCCTCTGTAGCCTTTGGATTGCTCATTGGGGGCTTGGACTCAGTTTCTGTAAAGCTGCTTTGTGACAACGTCAGTTGTAAAAAGGACTATAGAAATAAACTTGACTTGACCTGACTTGAAGCTAGCCAAATAGCAAACCATTTTGGGTTGCAGACTGTGTAAAAACAACTTTGTATACAGAGAACAATACCTCTTGCCAAGCATATAAACTTTCTTTGTAGCAATTATTTACTAAAAGCATAATGTTAAAAGAGTTCAGTGAAAATGTAACCATAACAACTTTAACAAGGTAAAATGCAAAATAATATAGAACTGTGAAGTGAAAGCTATGCCAACACACAAACACAGAGAGAGGGAGAGAGAGAAACAAACATACAGGTACAATTTGTAATAGTGGGGTAACATCACATTCAGATCCGACTCATTTTCATCTAAAGATATATAGTGCTCTCCATAATATTTGGACAAAATGACTTTTTTTCATGTCTTGTAACAGCTCACATCCACACTTTAAATTTCAGTGTATTTCAATACATTTTGGTGTCACTATGTAGAAATTACAACACAGTTTAGGCCCCTGTGTATTTAGGGCAAAATAATGTTTGAGGTATTTGGTTCTCTATTTTATCATGCAAAGCTTAAAGTGTAATGCCCAACTAACGTTTGTGGGTGTGCCCTAATACATTATGCTGTTTTGATGGTGGAAAAAACAGACTTCACACCAGTGCAAGATGCCAAAAGTTTGTTCTAACTTTCTTAATTATTTACAGGGTTTTTTTTGGGCTAAGCATGCAATAAACCAATCAGAATGACCAGTCACCTTACCTCTAAAAGGCACGGGTACATGATCTATGGTGCGTTTACCTGGTAAACTAGATTGGTTTCCGGTGAGGAAAAGGACCTGCTCATGTACAAAGGGAAAATCACACAGCCTTTAAACACCACTACTACGAAAGGGAAAACGCATGCAAAATCATTGGTTATTCTGAAAACATGTGCACATGGCATCAAATAGAGGAATGTTAAGGTATTAAACACTTTGCATCATGCTTTCTGCTGGTGCAAAATAGGGTTCTTGGTATCACAGGTGTTTGTGATTCTCTCTTACTTACTCACTCTATCTCTATCTCTTTCTGTTGAGCTACATATACTACCCCTGATATACCAGTAAACCCATCCTATCCTGCTGTCTCGACCAGCCTGACCCATCCTGACACCCTATTTCTGGTTGACATTCTTACTGCTGGAACCCAATCACTTCTACTGAGGAGAGCCCATCTGAACAGCCCTATGTTCCACCTAACTGATCGAAAGTTACTGAGGCCCATCTGTACACTGCTGCTGCCTCTTTAAACTGAGAATTATTTTATTTTATTTGTTACTGCTATCCGGTGTGGACCAGAAAGAGATGGGTTCCCCTTCTGAGCCTTGTTTCCTCCCAAGGTTTCTTCCTACAGCTTAGGGAGGTTTTTCTTGCCTCTGTCACCTTTGGCTTGCTCATTGGGGGGGCTTGGACCTAGATTCTGTAAAGCTGCACTATAGAAATAAAATTGACTTCACAATGATTTCTGAGGTGTATTGTTCCAGTAAATGCCTCCAAACACATTGCTTTTTCAGGCAACCAAATGACATTTTTTTCTGACTTCTTCAAAAGGCCTTGATGTTGGTTTAAATCAATGGTTTTATTGTAGTTTTCCTGAAAGTCATATCACAGGCAATGTTATGCCAGTAATGAATTTATACAGTTTACGTTTACTTCCTTACCAATTAGCACTCCCACCAACAACCGCCTCTTCTATGAACAGTGTCCATTTAACAGTTCGGTATCTTTGGTTCAAAAATAACAAACAACAATCAAAGTACAACTTAAAATATTTTTCCCACAGAATCTAGGAAGACAAATTTTGTTTTTGCAAAACTTGTTTACCAAAATTTCTCTATCTTACTTTATTTTTTTTCTGTGTTTGTGTGTGTGTATGTGCATGTTTGTGTGAGAAAACAGACTTCAAAATCCTGCTGTGCTGTGTTCCTCCGAAGGTCCGCCACCCAGGGCGTGTGTTGAACTCCCGCAACTTTTTTTTCCATGTGCTCAAAATAAAAACCGCCCTACTGGGCCAATCAGGCTGCTCTTGGCATATTGCTGACGAGGGAGTGATCTCCAGCAACCACCGCAGGCTATAAACAAACACACCTCGTCATAACAAGTTAAACCTTTCCAAATGCTTCAGCTGAGTCTGAGTCAAAGCACTGCTCTGCAGTGCAGCTGCTATGAGCCGGACCTTATGGATAGGGCAGCAGTGCTGTGGCCCATCCTCCTTACAGGTTTCCATCACTAGCCACGCACCACAGCAAATATACATTCTCTTGTAAACCTCACACACTTTGCCTTGGGTGACACTTGACTTGGATGCAGATAAATTAGAACTATAACCAGAACCCCACCTCCCTTGTTAATCTTTGTCTGACATGTCAAGGGTGAAGTGAAAGTGACTTTTTGTCATTGTGAAAACTCTCAAGCACCACAAAGCAAGCCAAATGCTGGATACACAGTGGACTCATCACAGAAAACCATGTTTTTGTACACATACATCCATAACTGGTCGTATACTAAACAAAGTCTACCAATTGTACTGAAATTGGATCTCTGTGACTGTGATTGCTGAAACAGGAAGCACACAAGCACAAACATACATGAGAAGGGCAGCTGGGTCTGACAGCAGGCACACAAGCACAAAGGCACTTTTCAGTCCAAGCTCAAAATGCATTTTCACTACTGGCTTTGTTGACTGGAACTGGAGGAGGATTGGGTGTTGTAGCATTAATGCGTTTTATACATAAATAAGTCTGGTGTATATGGGTAAATGGTGGGACAAATTAATCTTTTTTTTTTAAACATTTTGTTTTAAAACAGCATGAATGCACCAATGTGGGATTTGTAGGCTGATGCTGATATAAACACATTTTTTTAAATGCTGAAATTGAACCTACATCTATTTGGATTAGAGAAAATATAATAAAAAATATAGAAATAAAATTTGCAATTTAGCTTGGTACTCCAGCTTTACAAAAAACATTCTGCTCCTGCAGAGCAATAAATGCATCATCCAACACCCAGTTTGAAATCTGTCACACACTGAAATACTTTTTTTCCACTGATATCACTGTAAATCATTGGTTTAAAATGTTCTATATAAATAAGATGTATTAACTAGTTTACTTACTAATGTTTCATTTAGCTAAAGCTGCAGTCTTTCCAGGATGCAGGCTGTTTGTTTATCTCTCTTGTTTGTGGTAAACCGTCATACCAGATGACACAGAAGACTAATACTATGCTGTATTCCAATAACAAGAGAGCTTGTTAAGAGATTTTTGCTCTACGATAGGCAAAGATGGTGGGAGAGAGAGGTAAATTGTATTTTTTTTTTAGGTTTTCTTTTTCTTTTTTTGTCCCAGTTTGTCTTATTTTTTCTCCATAAATTAATTATCTCTTATTCTATCTAGTCGCTAGGGCTCCTCTCAAGAAAGAATCATTCTGTGTATCATGACACTTTTGTATATGTTACAGGACCAGGGTACCACTAGAAATGCTGGGCCCTGTGCAAAAATAGGGCAAAAAATATAATAATATTTGTTTTTACATAGTGTTCTCTGAGGGGCCCCCTATTAGTTTTGGGCCCTTGCAATAATCATAAATTGACTCCTTCACATATGCCCTGTAAAAGACAAAAGAACAATGGAGAAAAACTGACAGCATACGAGGAAAGTGACGCAGCTTGGGTTTTTATAATAACTCGTCATTTGATTAGCGGAAGAGCTCAGGGGATTATCTGAAAATGCACCTCATGAGCTTTCAGTGTGAAAAGCTCCTAATTTTATTTTGATTTTTCCTAATTTAGTGCTAAGTGTATGTCTAAAAAGAGACCATTGCTATCTTCTGAAACAACCATTCAGACTTTTCTGTTCGAGCCGGGAGTACTGGCTAGCAAACACAGCTGAAACAAATTGGAGCATAAGACAGGATGTTTGTGCTGGGTTTATTTATTCTTCAGAAATTCAAGTAACTGATTTTTAAAATAGGTAGTGCTTCAGCTGGAGTAAAGCAATACTTTGAAATAAACACTACAATTTAATTCACTGTCATCACAAAAGAGTATGCAAAAATGCAAACCAAAGCATACATGTATTAATCGGTGAGAAACGGGCAGAGATGAAAAACGCTATGAAAAGGCAGAGTAAGGATGGAGTCATGTCACAGCAATGTTGGAAAGTACCAAGATAGAAACCCAGTTAATGGCGTTCTGTGTTAGCGATATGCAAGACAGAATTCCTTGTGTTTATAAATATACCCCCATTCAATCTCTAGCAACTAAATTAAAATACATAGGAGCAAATAATGAACACAATGTCTTGACACAATGTACAAACTTCCAAGTTGTGACATTTTGTAAAACAATAAAAAAACATGAATATCTGTCAGATCTGGAGTATTTTTAAGCCAGTCAAGGACACTCTTTGTCTAGAAATCACTGTTGTAGCACATGCAGAATGAGGCCTAGTATAGACCTGCTAATGAAAGCATGAAAATGATAATTATTTGATCCCTCTGTTATTTTGTAAGTTTGTCCAATGACAAAGAAACGATAAGTCTCAAAACAGTATAATTTTAATGGTAGGTTTATTTTAACTGTGACAGATTTCATTGACTGAAATAAGTATTTGAACCCCTACCAACCATTAAAAGTTCTGGCTCCCACAGAGTGGTTAGACACTCCTACTCAATTAGTCACCCTCATTAAAGACACCTGTCTTAACTAGACACCTGTATAAAAGACACCTGTCCA
>JBBPDA010058232.1:0-13387 GCA_037974385.1 Arnoldichthys spilopterus
CACACACACACACACACACACACACACACACACACACACACACACACACACACACACACACACACACATACATACACTCACACCTATGGGCAATTTAGAGTATCCAATCAACCTACTGCAAGCCTTTGGACAGTGGGAGGAAACTGAAGCAATAAATATTATATATAATAAAATATTTAAAATATTAAATAATAAAATATTTGATTTTTAAATAGATTTTTTTCTATTTTAGTTGTTTTTATCCCCTGGTAATAGTGACAGTGAAACCAGTGTGAGACCAGTGTGTTGCATATGCATTCACAGCTATTAACACAGGTACTAATGCTGTGGTTAGATTTTGTTTTTAGACCATTTGGTAAAGTCCTATGGGATTATTTTCTTGAAAAGTTTACTCACTGGTTCTTCCATTAAGAGTTGCAGAGTTGTTTTCTTCAGATAACTTCAGCTATGTTGCTCTGCACTAGTGTAAAGGTTGGGGAAGCCACGTGTGGACTCCCCAGTGCGATCAGGTTTTATTGAGATGCTGCATTACATGTGTTGTGGGTTCAACTGCTTCTCTGCACCCCACCAGGAGCAACAGGGGGGCCTGGTTGGATAGGAGATAGCCATGGTCTTATTGGGTATAATCATCAAGTTCGAATATATCTCCCAGAGTTAAAGAAAAAAACCTGGAGCCTCAATAAAAACACCATAGAGAATTGTATTTTTACCAACTGTCTTTTTCGCAGCGTGTGCTTATACTCTATACAGTAAGTATGAGTGCATTGGCCATCACAAATTTGCTGGGGTTTTTTTGGAAATTAGATCTTTCTTGCTGTTACAATACATGCAGAACTAATTTGCACCTTCTAAGGGGATATAGCATTAATCCCAAGCTTGTACTTTCACAAATATTGCCTCAAATATTTACAGGATATTTTTTCTACAAATAAATCTATTTCAGCTTTTATACATCAAGTTATTGGAAACCTACAAAGAAAATGCTCATTTTATTAAAACATAATGAAAATATTATGCATAACCAAACTTTTGATAGGCAGTGCATGTCTGGCTTGCTTTTTAAAAATTCTGGTTGCTTTTAAATGAGTAAAACATTTAATACCAGTGATTCCGCCCTACCCTGCTGGCTTGTACCAAGCAAAGAAAACAAGGGCAGTGAATGTTTAATGCATAGCTAAGCTGTATTAATGAGACTCAAAAAAATATAAAATATATTCACTGTGTGAGATTTCAGCCTTGTTAGAGATATTACACTTGATTGCATGGCCCAGCAGGAGTTAAAAACAGGGAGCTTATAGGCTATGATTTGCCCTGGCCAGGCACATCAGTTAGGCAAGAATCCTCACTGTGAGAGCAATACTGTTAGAGGCTTAAATCCAGATGAAATTAGCCCAAAAATTGGTTACGATAAAAAATGTATAAACTGACAATTTGTGTAGATAATTAATAGTCGCAAACTTTTAATCTTTTACTGGCGTTTTAAAGTAAACCTGGACTCTGTGGCAGTTACAGAAGTGTCAATCCAATCTACTGATCAAACATATTTGCTAGTTGCTATGGTATGTGTAAAGAGAACAGGAACAGTAACAATAATTCAGTATAAAAGCTGTTAAACATAAATATAATGCAGGAGAGTTTGTAAAGAGATTATTTGGCAAAATAGTTGTGGGACAGTTGGTACAGGACCCCTCTGAAATAAGTGAAAGTGACTTATTTGTCTTTGTGAACATTCTGAAATACACTCAAGCACCACAACGAAATGTGACCTCTGCATTTAACCCATCACTCGTATACACATGGAGCAACAGGCAGCTATCAACAGCGCCCGGGGAGCAGTGTAGCTACACCTGAGTGGTACCAGGGCCAGTACTTGAACCTATGGCCTTCAGGTCACAAGGGCAAGGTCCTAACCACTAGGCCACCATAACAAATAAGGTTGTATTTCAGGTCTGC
Organism: Arnoldichthys spilopterus; assembly: GCA_037974385.1. NCBI lineage: Eukaryota > Metazoa > Chordata > Actinopteri > Characiformes > Lepidarchidae > Arnoldichthys > Arnoldichthys spilopterus. The sequence continues at coordinate 1,954 of JBBPDA010058232.1, forward strand.
TTAGCAAAACAGTTGGGATTATTTTTTATATTAATAAAAAACATGACGAGATGTAGTTAGTAGAAGGAATATTGGTATAGAAGTATGGGATTATCGTACAGGTTAATAGGCTAGTACGTAGGTCTGCTTAGCAAGACAGTGCTGTAGATGAATTCTTGTCCCCTGGTGGTCGTACAGCCCCGTCCGAAACACAATTGTCATTTAAAACGTCAGGATCCGTAATTAATTTACTGGATAAAACACCAAAACTTCAACATTACTTGATTCTCTGAACTCCAGAGCACATGCCTACCAAATTTGAAGATTATATGTGTTTTCTTTCTTTAATAATCTGTGAAATTGTGTTTTAACATAAGCAAGGTGGTGCTATTGCAGGCACGTCACAACCAGAACAATAAAATTGTTATAAACATCCCCCAGTGCAGCGACAGGTCACACAACACGACAGAAAAGTCTTATTCCATCACAGAAACAGCACTAAACACTTATTATCTTGTTAGCATAAAGGCTGGTTAATAAGAATGGAGTTATTTTACAGGTTAGAACAGTATTTATTGTTGTTAAGCAGGACAGTTGGTATATGGGATTATTTTAGGTCTGTTTGGCAAGTTGGTACAGATCTATGGAATTATTTTTGTAAGAATTAGGGCTACGTTCAGCTCTCGTCTTTAGACCAGTTGGTAAACTCCTATGAGATTACAGAAATATAAGTTACAGAAGTGTTGCACCAAACTATTGACCCAATGTATTTTAGTAATTACAGCTAAAGGTTGCAATGGCCTAGGCAAAGAGCACAGAAACAGCATCAATACATCTGCATTACAGCTGGTAAACAAGAGCCCAGGGAAAGAAGGAAGTAACTACAAAGAGAAAAGATGAAATAAACCCAAAGGCAACGACTACACCAATGATTTAGCCAAGAATGAAGCAGCAATTCTGAAACAGCAAAGCTACAATAGCAAAGAAACTGAAGAGATGATGTATCTGAGAATTACATAAAAGCTGTTCACAATGGCGCAGGATGATACCCACAAACACAAATTAGCAAGCACTTTATGCACATTTACACCATTAGACCTGGTTAATCAGATGAGTGGGGTTCACAGCAGGCTGCTTACAAAAGAGACAAACACTTGCGATTACAGGAAAACACTTTGGTGGGAAAGCACATTTGTATTCACACATGCATATGTTTTATATACACACTGCAGGGAAGGTATACATTTTTAATCAATGCATGCAATATATTTGTATCTGAGCATCAGATCTAGTACCTTAACTCTGCTAGTGTCTCCCCTGTTTAGCTGTAGGATCATTGCTGTGTAATAACCTAAGCTGGCAAAACAAATCTGAACGGCTTCTTTCAAAGTAAATGGAACACACTTTATTGTTGCAATGCAGAAAATGTCACATGTGGTGTGCAGTGGCAAACTGTAACGATTAGTGAAAGCTTCATTTTGTGGCACTTACAAGCTGTGAACAGTGAGCAGTGGGTTTGTTTTTTTGCATTTAAACCTCGCAAGCCCTCTTCTCCGACCATCAGGGTGTGGCTGCCAACATGGGGGTGGGGGTTAAAATCCATTTATATATATTTTATATATTCACACAACGCAGGTTCCCCTGTAAGGCCAACAATACCTGCAGAATAATATGAAGGCAAAATTAAATTTGATGCTCCAGGGTCCTTCAGGGTTGCTGGGTGTGGCATGCTTGGATAATTATAGGAAGAATAAACTGCTTCTGTGCTGCAAAGGAAAACACATTGATAACTAATTCACAAAAACGTACTCTGTTTTTACAAGAAAACTCTATGCTTTGTAGTGTAAGTAGCTAATAGTATAATGCTGATGCAGATAAAAAAAAAGTAGTGAAGCAAAACCAAACTCTTTGGAGCATTTGCACAGGCATAAGCATACATAACTTAAAGTAGGTGAGTGCAAGTGGCCTTGAGCATGTGGCTGAATCAGTCAAGTGCAGGAGGTTATCATATGTGCAGGTACAGTTATTAATATTCAAGCCAGTGCAGACCTTTGCTTAACAGTGAAATAAGAGCACTACTTTAATATGTGCAGAGTGTACATACACACATGATTCTATTGAATAAATCATGTGTTCTGTTGGAGAAGTAATCATGTATTTTTAGTTTCCAGAAATTATCAGGCTTTTTTTGACCGTTAAGATGTGTTATACTTGTTTACACTATTTTTTCTAAAGTCATTTTAAGCGAAAGGTTTTAATAAAAGAGCATCCTGCTACTTTACTTGCAAGAAAAAAAATATGGAAGACGTCAGTTCACACTGCTTAGGGGATCTATTGGTTCAGAATTGAATTTTATTTAATTTTTTTTTAATGTGAAACAAATACTTTAAAAATGTAATTATAATTAAAGATTAAAATATTTAATTGAATTATCCATATATATATATATATATATATATATATATATTACAAATTACATATTATCATCAGTGAATGTATTGTTGTTGAGCATGTTCAACAGTACAGGGCACATACCCCCAACGATGGTCTCCTATAGCTCACATCAGTCTGTTTGGTTGTTTCATGGTTAAAATAGTTAAAATTCCAGTTTGCAGCTCATCTCAGCTTCATGCTTATCACACTGACCCCTTTGATTCCCATCACATTACGTTAGGCCTCAGGATTTCATCTCTGCTTCACAACACTCATCCGTCTAATTCCATCGCTCACTGAAAGTGGCTAATCATTGATGCTTGATCTTCTCCCAAGCCTGAGTAAACATGGCTGCTTTTCGATTAATCAAGGGACCTGGCTCAGGAACATGACATCAGATCAGAGATGGAATTTAGAGGCTGCATGGAGGATTCTGTTTTCAGGTGAAATGAAAAAGGCCGTTTATTTGGACAGAGGGTGGCCTGAAAAAGGCCAGAGCTGTAGTTCAAATGTTCAAACAGAAACAGAAAACCAGAAATCGCATTTCCATAAACTTGATGCTGAGGGCATATTATGACTTTAAAGGAACTGCCACTAATTTTTCCTTATAATTAAGTGGGCAGTGGTGGCTCAGGCTCAGGCACTACTGTGGTACCCTTGAGCAAGGTACCGTCCCACTACTCTGCTCCACGTCTTGGAAGTCGCTTTGGATAAAAGCGTCAGCCAAATGAATAAATGTAAGTAATTAAAAAAAAAACATTTTATGTAGTTTGATGTGAAATGCTAAATTTTAGAGCAGCTTACAGAATGTTTCATAGAAGTAATAGAAAACAAACATCAAAAAAACTAAATCCCTGCAAAATTTTATTACAACAGGAGTGACCCAGTCTTGTTGAAAGGTCCCATTTAACTTCAACCTTTGGAAGAAATGGCCTCACATTATCTTATTCACAGATGGAGCAAAGCAACCACAAGCCATAATATTTCCACCACCATGCTTCACAGTTGGTTCTCTGTTTCACTATCACTGCACCCAAACAACATTATTCCAAAAGGCCTTGTCTTTCCATTTATGTTCTTTAGCTTCTTGGAGAGCAGGTGTTTTTTCCTCACATGCCTCGCTTGTAGGTTAAATTCATCTGGTCTCTCTAATTGTGTACATTAAAACACTTTAACACCACCAATTTCAAGAATTACCTGCCAGTCCTGTAATGAAAGTCTGGAGTTCTTGGAGGCTTCTTTTTGCATCAAACGATCCTGAGCCGAATTTGCTGGGGCAGCCAGTCCTGAACAAATTGAAAAATTAGAAATCTATACAATTTGTAGATGATTTTCCTTACAGTGGAATGATAATATAGAGACATAATTTAACACATAATTTAGAGATTCTTTTGAAATTCCTTGCCAGACACATATGCACAATATCCACAATCTTTTTTTCTGGAGGTCTAGATTTATCGCACTGTGACTCACCTACTTTTTAAATGTAAATTGTAGGTCATTTGTTGAAGAATAAGCACCTTTATCTGTACTTTAAAAAAAAAATTTTGTTTGTTGAAAAAAATTAACAATTTCTATGGGAAAATCTTATTTTTTAGTTATGACTGTAGATCAGTGTCAAATGATCTTACAACAACTATGCGTTTGTTTGTTTTTTTAGAAATAAACATATGGCCCTTTGGCATATGTGTGTGTGTGCATGTGTATGTGCGCCTGTGCCCACATCCACACTATATTATTTCTTCAACACTTTTTCTGCCTAAAAGATCTACCCCTTCCCCTTTTAACATCCTCCTTTGTGCTTGATGCGATGCAGCTTGGCAGGCTGCTGAGCTGCCCTGTGCTCTTTCGCTCGCTCTTTGGCAGACGTGCTGATCGATTTTAAGGGAGGCCACAGCAAACAAGGATGTTTATTTCATCTAATCAGCGTAGTAAATATGGCACAGCAGCAGCTGGCTGAGCCGCGGTCCAGCGTTTGGGCATGAATAATGGAGAAGTCGTGGGGGCAGAGAGGTATAGGAGAGCAGCCCACCGCTAAGAAGCGGCCAGTAGTCAAACACCCCACCCCACCCCCCCACACACACACACACACACACACACACTATCCGTGATTGACTTCTCCAGAACTCCAGCGGGGCCAATTAAAGACCAGAATGAGTGAGAGAGGGTTGGAGTTATAGAGCTGTAGCCCACCAGGCAGGAAGACTAACACACTCTCCCACCCATTTGCAAACACGCAGATGCATAAGCAGTCAGCCTTTTGCCTGCTCATAAGCTTGTAAACCCACATCTATAGTAATGTTACAGTAATGTTACATTCACTAGTGTCCCCACTGTTCTGTCTACCTCGTGCCAAAACAGCCCAACACCCTGAGGTATGGACACCACAAGAGCTCTGAAAGTGTGCTGTGGTATCCGGCACAAAGACATTAGCAGCACATCCTTAAATCCTGTAAGTTTAGAGACAGGCCTTCATAGCATATCCCACGATGCCCGATCAAGCTGAGATTTGATGGGGAGTTCACTGGCCAAGTCAACACCTTGAACTCTTTGTCATGCTCCTCAAAACTTTCTGAACATTATCCTGTTGAAAGAGTCCATTGCCATGAATGCATTGCCATGAAGGGGCGAACTTGGTCTGCAGTACTGTTTAGGTAGGTGGTACGTGTCAAAATAACATGAACCCAAGGTTTTTCCAGCAGAACATGTGCATCCCCGTGCTATCTCTTCCCCAGGTAAGCAGCACACACACACACACACACACACACACACACACACACACACACACACACACACACACACACTCCACACACACTCCACACACACTCCACACACACTCCACACACACACACACACACACACACACACACACACACACACACACACACAATGTAAAATGAAATGCGCTTCACCAGACCAGACGGTCTAATTATTGGGTCCAGGTGTTTCAGTCACACTCATTGCTAACAGGTTTGTAAACTCTCCATAGACACAGTGGCAGCAAGATGTATTGAGAAGTGACTGTCATCTGATGGCATAGCACTGCCATCGTATGCCACCTTTTGCCCTGTTAGGTCTCCTCTGGTCAACTGTAAGTGCTATTATAGTTAAATAGATGTGTCTAGGGGCAACAACAGCTCAGCCTTGAAGTGGTAGTTTGCACAGAGAGGGGTTGCAAAGTGATGAAGCCACAAAGAGGGATGAGGTCTTCACTGTAATGCTCATGGTTTTAAAATGGGATGATCAAGAAGCTCATATAAGTGTAATTATATGGTCAGGTGTCCATACAGTTTTGTCTCGACTTTATATATTTTTTAATAATAAAACATTTACAAATTATACTATTAACAGATACTATAGTGATGAGGGACTTGCCCTTTGTGATTGGAGGGTCACAAGTTCAAGTCCTGGTCCAGGTACCACTAAGGTTTCCTTAAGTAATGTATTGTCCCACTACACTGCTCACAGGGCTGCCTGCTGCTACGTGTGTGGATGGGTTAAATGCATACGTCACATGTTGTTGTTGTGCACTTTGTGTTAGGGGGTGTGTTCACAATGACAAATAGTCACTTAAAATGTATATATATACACATTAGCAATAATCATAAGGAAAAAATAGGCAGCAATCAAAACATGACTGTCTTAATACGCATTTGTTGTTCACTCTCTCTCTCTCACACGAACCGCACCCATTCGACATCAACAGCAATCTGCAAAGGTCTATATGACCAATCAGCAAAAATAATACCTGCTTACACATTAAGCCCTATATATATGGTATCAAGAAGACACAAAAAAAGACACGGCAGAGACACATATACACAAATGAGCAATAATTATAAGAATAATTGGGCAGCAATCACAACATGACGGTCTTAACAGGCATATGTTGCTCACTCTCTCTCACACACACACACACAAACATATATATAAGCTATAAATATATATATATATATTTATGTGTGTGAATATAGGGTACATGATAAAAAAAAAACATCTACATGAACCCAAGGTTTCCCAGTAGAACATGTGCATATTTTTACACACACACACACACACCATCCACACAATGGGAAATAAAATGTGATTTACTGTGATTATGTGAAATTAAAACATCTAAAATACATTTTATGTTATATATGATACCAAGAAGACACAAGAAGAGACACAAATTAAAAATAATTATAAGAATAATTAAGCATCAATCAAAACATGACAGGCACACGTAGCTCGCTCCGTCTCTCTCACACACACAGACCGTTCAGCATTACAAGCAGTCAAAACACACGATGACCAGTTTACAGGCTGAGAGCAAAGGCCTATATGACCATCCCTGAAAAATAAAACACACTTAAACACTAAGCCCTTGCAGCCACAGCAATCATCAAAATAACAAACCTCTTTGACCACTAACCATCATCCCACTGTCCGCCTCACTGACCAGGATAAACACCACGGCGACCACATATCATTACAAACCGTCGTGAGGCCTTTTTAAATGAACCCGTGTATGATTTAAATGGATTTGTTTGTCTATGGGGAAACAAGGTCGATATTATTCTATCACACTCACTCACCACATTCAGTGTCCATCACCCAATATCATTTCATTCAGTTTGTTCAGTGGAGTGTGTGTGTGTGTGTGTGTGTGTGTGTGTGTGTGTGTGTGCAATGATCAGAGGGCATGCTGTAATGGTGCTGTATTTGGTTGACACCCTATTGCACCCCTGAGACTCTCTCTACTGCAGGATACTCTCACAACCCTAATTAAGGCCAGAGTTTAGCTCCTGGCAAGAGAGAGAGAGACAGAGAGAGAGAGAGAGTCTCTTAAAACACAGGTCAAGGTTCCTAAACATAGTTCAGCATCAGTCTAGGAGTGAGAACCTGCTGCACCTCATGCCTGTAAGCTAGTCCAGCATTTTAATGAGGTTTAGTTGTGTGGTCTATCCATGAGCCTGATAATATATGGTGAGTGCATGTGCCAGTGTGAGAAAGACACCAACAACAGGGGTCAGTGTAAGTTCTACCTAGCCGTGCTGCTGCAAGGACTGATTGACAGAATGCTAGAAAAAATCAGTATCAGCCTTTTCAAAAGACCAACATTTGCAATGTGATAAAATTCTGTAATTTAGTCTAATCTATTCTGCATACATGCAAGAAACTCACACCTTTGCAGTAGGTGACATCATGTAATGGAGCTAACATTAGCAAGATAGCAATTTATTGTCATTTTCTCAAATGAGAATCTGGCAAAATGTCTAATGATTCATCCCAGGCTGTAATCTTCAGTAGATTCCCTCAATTCTTAGCTCTGGTTTATTGTTCTGTGAGAACAAACTGCTATGGAACTGCCTGTCAGGTACGTATGTCAGCTTGGGGTGGATTGATCTTTCAAAAAAAAAAATCATATTACAATCTTTTTAGCCCACAAGCACGATCCATGATGTTAATAGTGTTTTTTTTTGTTGCTAGTTTTGAATTGCAAAACATCCAGACTCAAATATCCACTCAGGTGTCATTGTGTAGACTTTGTAAAATAAAACTTTAGTTACAGTATTACCCAACACTGAAGAAATACATATGCTGCAATCCAGATGTCATTTTCAGGGAAAAGTTTGCTTATTATTTTAGCAAAGCAATGCCAAACCTCATTGTACATGTATTACAACAGCTTGAGTAGAAGGGTCCAGGTGCTAAACTGACCTGCCAGCAGCCTAAACATCCAGTGCATCATGAGATGAAAAATACAACAAAGGAGACCCCAAACTGTTGAGCAGCTGAAATCCTGTATGAGGCAAGAATGGGACATTTCTCTTTCAAAACTTTAGCAGTTGGTCTTCTCAGTTCCCAACTGATAACAGAGTGCTGTTAAAAGAACATGTGATGCAACACTGGGGAAAACAACAAACGTTCTGTTTGTTCTATTTTCAATATGGAGCAGTGTATCGGGACAGTACCTTGCTCACGGGTACATCAGTGGTGCCCGGGCCAGGACATGAACCTGCAACCTTCAGGTCCCAATGGCAATGCCACCACTTACATATGTTGTAGACAGTAACCTTGTCTTGTATGCCTGTATATAAGTCCCTAGGGGAATCACCAAGATTGAATGGTCAAACGAATAAGAATTGACAAACTTACCTATTTGGCCATGTATGGACTAATAAACCCTGGTTCTCTTGCTTTTGGCTATGGAACTACATTATATTCCAGCCACACCACTGTAATCACCACTGCTGCCTCAGGGCCTGAATGGCTTGCATTTTTTTCATGGGCATATGAAATCCATGTTGCATGAAAAATCCACTGCCAAAGGTGAGGATCTCTATCTCTGATCTTAGACTAAGAAGAGGTTGGGTCATGCAATATAACAATGATTCAAAAAGTCATAAAACACAGCAGAATGGAGCCACTCAGGCAGAAGAAAACGCTTATTTTAGAATGACCAAGTCACAGTTCTGACCTCAATCCTGCTGAAATACTGTAGCATGATCTGAATGAGGCCATTCGAGCATGGCAAAATTATAAATGAACTGAAAAAGTTTTGTATAGAGCAATAGCCCAAAATACACTCAAATACACGCGCAGGACTAATCAATTGTTGTTGGTCAAAAAAGACTTGTAGAAGTCATTCAAGCAGAATTTGAGATATTTAAGGGTTCACAAAAACCAAAATGATGTCTATATTTGAAAAATAATATTTTACAATCAATAAAGAATAATTAAAGAATAATTTGTGCTTCATTTTCTCCCCCAATTTAGTCATGTTCCAATTCCTACCCATTAGTAAAGCCTTCTTACCCACATGATGCTAAGCTGGGAGGGTGAAGGGTAGCACATGAGTCATGTTTAGCACCACTACCCTACTAAACATCACTGGGCAGGTCAACACCGCTAGTTCTGTCAGCATCTCATTAAAGAGGACCATCCTACTCACCCAGAGAGTGTAAGGCCACTTATGCTCTCTTGGACTCCCGCCCACTAATGGCTGTGGCATTGTTAGGAATAAAGCTTGTACTCCTACAAGAATAGAGCCAAAACTCAGGAATTCTGACAGCTGTATTTTCAAATGGTGTAAAATGGAAAATCAGTCATTAACAAGGTTTTGACTGCACACATTATGTTAACAACAAATTCATTAGAGTGTATATACAAAGTGACAAATCAGAAACTCTTTCATAAGAAGAGCTAATTCCCTGATGTAGCTTCATGGCCTTGAACCAGACAAGCTTCTGATTTGCCCTGGTGGGTTTACTTGGCTATAAACAACCCACAGGCTACAGCATTAGCACTGAGCAACATTAACTTCCAGAGGAACTGACAGTAGCATAGATCAGTTTGAGGTCTCTTACGTCAAAGAATGGTGCACAGGCCTACCTCATTAGAGCCAAGCTGGGTTTCTTATAGAAAATGCCATGCTGGGCTAGGATGCCACTGATGAGAGGGTAATGGGGAAATCATATCTTCATGAATTTCACCAGATGACTGCTTTCAGTACATGTCACGCAACATAATGAATAGAGTCCCGACTGGAATGAGATGCACATGCTCTGCAGGCTGAAGCTGACACTTGCCAGAACTGACAAGATTGGTGAAAATTAAAATTGCACGCAAATAAGAAAACACTCTTTAGTGGAAATATTGTTTGTCACTTCGCTGGCTGATTCTGGGAGATACACCACTGATTGCTTGCAGTTTCTAAGTTTGCTTTCTGCTCCCTAGCACTTAAAGCCAGGCAAACAGCAAAAATTGTCAAGAGATATTTTAAAAAGATTGATCAAATCAGCAAGCAACAAGGATCATGCAAACCATACAGACAGCGGAGACACAAATCATACTGCAATTTCCTGTTAGGAAATTTACTGTCTAAGGCAGGGGTTCTTTTTCACACTGCAGCCCTTCTTAGGGTTTAAAATATTTTGCAAAAGCCTCCCCACAAACTTCATCCTCGTTAAGTTGTCCATTCTCGACAAAAGTGGGATAAGCAAGCGTGTGTGCTAATCTTCAGACATATCAGTGTTCTCATCCATTTATAAAGTAAAACACGCATGGTTTTATCTTAGCAATGCAGTTTACTATGTAGCATTTGATACTGGTGTTAATGCATGATGGTCTGCATGTCCTCATCAGCTCTGGTCTAGAATTTAGAAAAGTAGATTTGTGACAGAAGGGCTGATAGTTCAAATCCATGAACAAGCAGACTAAAATAGCTGAGGTGCGCCTGAGCAAGGCATCTACCCACTAGCTACTCTCCAAGTACCATGGCTGCCAACTGTCCTGAGTATATGCTAACCGCTCACAGTTCTCTGCTCCAGAAGGGTTAATTGCAGTGATCAGTTTCTCCTTGAGGATAAATCGAGTATATATGAAAAGTCCCAGTATGGGCAATACAATTTACCAGTTCCTTGTGAAAGTGCTTTTGGTACCTTCAGTGTTAGCTTTTTGGAGGGTAGACTGCTAGACCTTATCAATTTTCACCCTATGCAAACGCCTACGTATGCCGCCTATGCCATGGGCCACCCCTGATCCAAAGCAACTTGCATGTCAAGTCACAGTAGCATTAACAAACTCACATGTACACATCACAAGTATACATCTAGGTAGCAGAACATTGCTTACCAATGAAAACATTTACACCAAACACTTGCTTGCACAGTGTGGAAAGCTTTACTACGGATGTATCCCACATCAACCACAGATTTTAACACTCCTTCCATCCGGCAAGCGTTACATGATCCTTCGCTCCTACACCGGCAGGCTCAGGAGGAGCTTCTTCCCTGAGGCAGTGACCCTGCTGAACTTCACATCCCTGCAAAGAGCATATTGCACTCATTCTACACTGTTTCTGCACACATCTCATCCCTGTAAAAACTCATTACTCACTTTGCACAAAACATTTTTATATTGTACATATACCTGTACATATAACCAATGTTTTTAACCAATTAAAAACATTTTATGACACTGTGGTAGCGTCTGCCATCTTTTTTGCAGTGGTCTGTTGGGGCAGTGGGAGCTCAGA
>JBBPDA010058243.1:0-13386 GCA_037974385.1 Arnoldichthys spilopterus
TCTGCAGTGATGTGATTGGGTGGGATACTGGGGTCTGCAGTGATGTGATTGGGTGGGATACTGGGGTCTGCAGTGATTATGAAAAATGCTGTAATGTCATACAAACTGATACATTTTCAGCAGCGTCGTTATAAACAGAAGCAGCTTCTCAGTACAAAACACTGCTCACAGTAAAATGAAGGAGAAGTAACTGTGGAGTGAACACACATCGACCATACAATACCATACATAATAGACATTATATACAATATGCAATGGACTGTGTGGACTACAATGTACAATACACACTATACAATATGCTTATGTGGTACTGTACAACATACGGTACAATATAGTTACAATATACCAAATGCAATATGTATAATACACAGTATATACATATACACATATATTATTCACTATACAATAGTCAATGTATATACAAATACAGTAAAACAGTACTAGGGAGCTCAGTATTGAGGCAGCCACCTGTGGTGCCATCTTGGACCAACACCCACACATTTATTTACTTTTTAATGCACAAATTGTGCAAAAAATGTAAGTTTGTTGGCCTTTATTTTCATTACTCTGACACACCCACTTCAAGCCCAAATGGACTTAATTATCTGATTAGTTGTGATCAGGTGTGTTGGGAGCAGGGAAGACTAAAAGACATCGAACTTGTGTCGAGAAACACTCTCTTGCCGAGTCTTACCCAAAAAATCAACAAAAATGTGTCATTTGACCCAAACATTTGCATACAACTCAGTCTAAAAATCCCTGCTGTCTACTAAAGTACCTCAGTGTTCTTTTAGGTCGGCCAAGAACTCAAAGCTCCGTGTCCCATGTCCAAGCTGTCCAGTGGACCTACAGTTGACGCATGTTGACTGCAACCCTGGAGACGTGCTGGTACACTTTCAAGGCCAACACGTTACCACCTGTGAGTTGGACTACAACATTCTTCAAGTGGAAGTTCAGAACGCCCAAAAGTCTAGGGTGCCCGTGGAGATCGGAGAATTCTGCTTAGTTGAAGATGTCCTGTCTAATCAGTGGTACCGAGGAAGAGTTCAGAACAAGCAGAGAGATTTGTTCGACGTCTTCCTGCTGGATTACGGCAACGTCCTTACAGTCAGGTCAGACTACTTGGCTGCTATTTCCGAAGCCTTGCTCTTGCTCCCACCTAAGATCGTATGTGGGTTCTTCGCTAACGTGCTACCGGTTCAGGAATGCTGGGACTCGATATCCGAAAAGTATTTCTCCTCCTTAAAAGGTGCTCAAATCAAAGGATACATCCACGCCCTTCTGCCGTATAAAGTGCTGTTACTGGAAGCGCCAACTGTAACCAAAGGTATCTTAGCACTGAGCTCAGGGAGACATGTGGATACAGACACCTTTCTGTTACTGGTGGAAATGCTTCTAGAAGTACCGATCCAACAGAGTAGCGAGTCTGTCCCAGATTTACTGATTGAGAAGCAAACTGCACAGGAATTTTCCTTCAAGTCTTCAACTCTGAGGGGTTTTGGAAACGTCCTTTCGCTCAGCTCAAAGCTGGTTGTTGGACAGATGGGGAGGGGTATAGTAACAGCTGCAGTAAACACTGGGTTATTTTACTGTCAGCTTTCATCAGCAGCGAAGGACCTGAACGAGATGTCCAAAAAGCTGGCAACTGCTTGCGAGTCAAGAAGCAGCGACTCGAGGGATAAGGCATCCGAAAATTTGGGCTTACTCTGCGCGGTCAAGGGGAAAGACGAGAAATGGCACCGAGGTTTTGTGCAGTGCTTACCTGTCAACTCTCAAGTTAGAGTGGGGTTTGTCGACTACGGGTACTGCGAATCTGTGAAGGTTGAAAATGTCCTACAGCTACCACCAGATTTCCTTCTGACACCAGTCATGGCGTATCTATGTTCACTTTCTTGTTTAAGCGACAACGACAAGGACACAGTGAGCCAACAACGGGCAATTCTCAAAAATGCCTTACTGGGTAAGGAGCTGGCATTTAAAGTCGATGGTTTTAACAAAGAGAAGAATGTCTTTTCTATCACTATCAGTAGCGTTGATGAGTGTGCACATCCAGAAACCGTCCATTCTGTTGAACCGACCGACAGTTGTATCCTCAAGAGGCAGCAGATCTTTCATTGGGACCCAAAGTGGTGTACAGACGCCATCGCAGGTTCTTTACCTTCTGAAGATATACAGGATGACTCTGTGTTTGAGGGTTATGTGGAGCATGTCCAGAATCCAAACGACTTCTGGATTAGAACAGCAGAGCGCAACGAACGCTTTGAGAACATGATGAGTAAGCTCACAAATTACTCCAGTGCAGTACAACTGAACGAGGAGATTCTTGACGATCCGGCACCTGGCGTGCTTTGCTGTGCAATGTATGAACAGGACATGCACTACTACAGAGCCGTTGTGGTGGACACTCTTGAAAACGGTGCCGAGGTGTTTTTTTTCGACTTTGGGAACACTGAAAAGGTGCCGAGCATGCTGATAAAGAAACTGCACAGTGACTTTGCTTCGGAAGCACCGTTTGCATTGAGTTGTTCCTTAGCCTGTGTCGCCCCTTTGGAAGATTGCTGGACAGCGGAAGCAACCGAGTTCTTTAGGAGAGCCACCTCAAATAAAGCACTCCTAGTTCACGTCATCCGCAAAAGGAACGACACATCTGTGGTGGAGTTGTTTGATCGAGAGAAACGTGAAAGCATCGCAGCGCTAATGACGAGGGCGAACGTTGCAGAGTACTGGAAAAGCAATTCAGAGGTGCCTTTTGAAGCTAGGGAAGAAACGAGCAAAACAGATAAGAAGAAATATGAGAATCTCTTTGGAAGTGTTTTGCAAAAACCTGACCGCAGTAGGAAAAGGCAGGAACACTTGGTGGACACCGCTGAGGTTGTCGTGGAAAAGCAAGCACTTACAGAGCCTCCGAAATGCAAAGCCAGTGCTGTGGAAACTTTCAGACAACAACATTTTATGATTGGATCTGAATTAAGTGTTCTGTGCTCACATATAACTTCTCCTTCTGATTTTTGGTGTCAGAACCTAAAGCAAAAACATGACTTGGACAGATTAATGGAAAGGTTGCAGGATTTCTACCAGACACACAGTCCTTTGATACAGCCACACAGCGTATGTTGCGCCCTCAAGTTTCAGCAGGACAGTCGGTGGTACAGGGGAAACATCCTTGGAGTTCAGAATGAGGTCGTTGTGGTGATCCTGGTTGACCACGGCGCGGTCGTAAAAGAACGACTGAAGAACATTCGAGCACTTATGCCAGAGTTTCTTGAACTTGAAGTACAGGCATTCAGATGCAGTTTGTACAACTTAATTGAACCAGTTGGAGAAGGGGCGTGGTCCAAAAAAGCATTGGAGTTGTTGAAGAATTTTGTTTCTGAGGGTTCATCTAATCTGACATGTAAAATCTACTCCCAGCTCTTGTTGACCAACAAAGGTCTCTGCAATGTGGTTGACCTACAGACACCTCTTCAGTGGGCCTCTGCGTACCTTGTGGAAAAGGGAGTTGCTCTGGAAGTCAAGTGTCCTAAGCAACTAGTCCCATGTGCTTATCCTCGCTCTTTCGTTTATTCCTCGTTCGACATTGTCATCGGAAGTCAAGAGTTGGTGTACGCTAGTCATGTTGTCAATCCTTGGGAAATCTATCTTCAACTGGACAGAAACAGTGCAACGATTGATGTGCTGATGGAGAGAACTGCCATAGAAAGTGAGGAACTGTTGCGTAGGTCAAATAGTGATGAATGTGGCAATGTTTGTTTAGCCAAATATTTTGGTGACAGCAAGTGGTACAGGTCTTTTGCTTGGCCTGCCCAGTCTAGTGAGCACTTGAATGTGTTTTTTGTAGACTATGGAAACAAGCAGGTTGCTGAAAAAAGCAACGTCTTAGCCATCCCTAGGAAGGCTTTTGATTTGCTGTCGATTCCCATGCAAGCTGTGAGGTGCCATCTCTCAGGTATTCCAGAGGAAGAGCATTTGCCTGAAGTTAACGCATGGCTCGAGAAGGCCATTATTAACAAGGCACTTCAGGCCAAGTTCGTAGCTAAAGACGACAGTGGACATTTCATCTGTGACCTGTTTGATGGAAACATGAACATCAATGAGGAGGTGAAAGGGCTTTTTGCAAGTCTGGCACAACAGAAAGGTATTTCTAGCAGAAAGCCTAACAGTGACTGCTTCAAAGAAGAATTGAGCGCATGTCGTAGAGGCAGCAGTCGACGATCTTTCCAAAAGAAATCTTCCAAATGTAAAAATTCCCATATAAAACACATCCTAACTGGCAGCCTCACAAACAAGAACCAGAACAAAGAAATCCACAACCTGAAGCACAAAGGACAAGGCAGAGGAACTGTGCAAAGATGCCAGATACCACGCTCCTTCAATGTACCGACCTCTAGGGTGTTGCCAAAAATGAGTGATCTAGCCTATGTGAAAATTCGGGCCGGTTTTAGAAGAGTGGGCTTCATTTCTCATTGCCATTCCCCTGACAGATTCTTCATCCAGTTGGAAAATGATGAACAAACCATCCTTACAATAGGAGAGGAACTAAACAGCAGCCCTTTCACAACACACCTGAAAAACATTACATCTAAAATAAACGTTGGTGATCTTGTTGCAGCTAAGTATGAAGAAGACCTGGCTTTATATCGAGCTGTTGTGACCAGTGTAGAGTCCAGTGGTGTCTTAACAGTTGAGTTTATCGACTATGGAAACACAGCAACTGTCAAAAAGAAGGATGTTTATCTGTTGACAAGCCAGTTTATGTCTCATGGTAGATTAAGCACCCCCTGCGTACTGTCAAAGCCTCACATAATTGAGGATACTGAGAGATTTATCGAGGAAGCAAATGACAAACGCCTGATGGTCAAGTTTCTGAAAAATCTTGGCTATGCATGGGAGGTGGGCATTAGGATTTTGGACAAGTCAAGAAATCAAGGTGCACAGGAGAAGGTTCCAGAGTCGACCCAGGGCAAGTCGAGGCAAGAAGTCAATCCAACAGAAATGGTAACAGAAGACATAGAACATAACCATATTTCCATCTCATGTAACAATGGAATGACCAAGGCGGAAGCATCCAGAATGAAAGTAGAAACCAAAAAAATCAGTGAAGTGGCCCAGCAGAAAAGCTTGGGGACAAAACAGGCAATGAGAGTTGCAGACCACATGGAGAAATTGAAGACAAAGAGAAAACACAAGTACAGCCATGTACGCCATGATGGCAGGAAGCAAAATGGATCACCAGTGAAACCTAATAAACCAAAGCCTGTTTGTGATGAGAATCTAACTCCACAGAGTGCACATAATATATCACATACCACTGGTTCAGATCCCCTTGAAGCCTCCGTTAAGCTGCCAGAAGGTATAAGCATAGATGCACAGAACATCAAGGTGGAAGGGTGTCAGTCAATTTTAGATAAGCCAAGCTTAATAGACACTTACCCAGAGAACCACAAGGATCAGGTACAACATCTGCTCCTTGCACCCGTTAAGGTAGATTTTGAATACTCAGGATTTGCAGCGGCAGTCACCACACCTGGTGAATTTTACATTGTTCTTGAAGACTTGCTTCTCATCATGAATTCTGTGTCAAACATCCTTGAGGACCTACCGGACGTATTATCTCCATTGCCAGAAACTCATCTGATTTCAGGCACAGGCTGCTTGGTGAAGTCTGGTGAGAAGAACAAGTGGTGTCGAGCAGAGATAGTGCAGTGTAACGATGATTCGGTGATCATAAATTTGGTCGATTATGGACATTATGCACATTTTCTACGCCAAGAAGTTGCCAGGCTAAAAATTCTTCCAGCAGAACTTGCTAGCTTCCCAAAGATCACGTTCCCCTGCTTGTTGAGAGGAATCCAGCCAGCTGCTCAGACTCAGTGGTCTGACAATGCTGTCGTCTTTTTCCAGGAATGTATGTGTCAAAAAAATCTTCAAATATACTTCAGGCAGTATGTTTCAGAAGCACTGTGGGAGGTTGATGTTGTCGCAGAAGGCCGGAATATTGCCAAAGAGCTGGTTGATGCTGGACATGCATGTTACATAGACAGCGTACTTGGAATCAGGTTTCAGCAAAGGCTAGGCCTTAAAAGAGTCCTACAGCACAACGTCTCCAGCATCATGGACAGTGTTCCTGAAGTAGTGCAGTCAGCTGATAATACAGTCAAGTCCAACGAAGAAAAGCCTCAAAACAATGGCAAGGAAGGTTGGAAGGAGCAGCCTTTTGGTAAAGGCTGCTATCTTGGACCTGGTCAGACGACGCATCATGGCTCATCATCTAGCTTAAAACAATGTAAGTACCACCTGATATAATTTTTTTTTTACTTGAATTTATGTTGCTCACAATGTTTGCGATGATAATCTGATGATGAACTGAGTTAAACTGTAGTAAAGCTGGAAGTCTTGTCAACCCTTTACAATGTTATATGACCTCAAAACATTTTACTCATTTAAACAAATGAGCCAAAATATTTCTTTAATTTACATACATTTATTTATTGAGAAAAAATGTGAAAAATGATGTATAGTGAATAGAACAGTGGAATAGTGTGTGAACCTGAAGATTAGCAATTAATGTGAAGGTGATGATAATATTTTATAATAGATGTTTGTGAAAGTGTATCATGCCCCAAACAAAAGAGATTCCTGAGGACATTAAAAAAGGATTGATGGTGTTTATCAGGCTGGAAAAAGTCAAACCATCTCTGAAGCGTTTGGACTCCACCAGTCTACAGTCGGACAGGCCGTATACAAATGGTGGAAATTCAAGACCATTGTTACCCTCCCCAAGAGTGCTTGGCTATCAAGGCGTGTAATAGTCAGCAAGGTCACAAAGGGACCCATGGACCCACAGGACCCCCTGCCAATCCCTTGATGGAACAATTCATTTTATATTATACCAGCCAAGTCTAAAGGAAAATGTCAAGGCAACGTGCCAATGTGGTCAAGTCAAAGTCCCGACCTTAACCCAAGAAAAATGTTATGGAAGGAACTTAAGTGAGCTGTTTGGGGGAAAACCCACCAACATCCACCGTAGGGAGGAATAGGCTAAAATTCCTAGAAGCCGATTGGCTAGTTTGTTCAATTAGCTTCTCTTTATTGACTTTTTTGAAAATTCCGATGACATTTTAGGTCATAACTTGGCAAAAATGACATTTCTGAAGGATCCACAAACTGCACCACTGTAAAAACCCTGTGATATACTGAAGATTGACAGGCTGTAATATATCCAGATCAAATTCATTCATTTTGTTTAAAAATTGCAACAAAATTGCAGTTTTTTTTCTCTTATCTCTTACATGAATGAATTTGAGCTGAATTAAACTTGCACATGGAGGCACTTTAAGTGTTTACACATGAGATCTCTGGTTTTAATCAAGTACAAATCTACAGGGTATATATTTTTGACAGTTCAACGAGTAGTAATTGAGGAGTTCACTCAGTAATAATAATCCTGTCTGAATTTCCCTCATTATTACGTCAAATCAGAAATTACTATTAGTCTGCTATGCTGTCTGAACTATGACATTTACATTTACAGCATTAAGCAGATGCTCTTATCCAGAGCAACGAACAACAGTGCTGTGTGGTCCAGGTCTGTTCTTCTATCTGTAGGGCTAAACCCATCAACAGCTGCTCTTCTAATGATACTACTGGCTCAGTTACACACCATCACCAACCCTGACGACCCTGTAAACCTAAAAACCAGAGTAAACAATAAACAATAGACCGTAACAATGAATATGAGGCTGGTGAGTTTCCAAGATCCTCCTTGATGAGGTGCGTTTTGAGTGGTCGCTTGAAGACAGTGAGGGACTCAGACGTTCTGATGACCAGAGGACGTTGGTTCCACCACTGGGACCAGGACTGAAGAGTCTTGATGTAGATCTTCCTCTTCCTCTGAGCGTTGGAGGCTCGAGGTGAGCAGTGGTTGATGCTCGGAGATGACGTGCAGTGACACGTTGCTTGATCATAGCTGATGGTAAAATGACCTAGACATTTTTTTGATTGTGTACAAAATGATAAATCTACGGTTCCAGAAAGTTCTTTCGCTTTTCCTAAGTACATGTTCGTGTTTTTTCTCCTAAGGCATGCTGATGTGAGACAGATCATGAGGTGTAAGTACTAAACTGCTGATTGAGTGAAGTGCTATAAAGTTTGCATGTTCTGCCTGTTTCACACTTCTCTTATCTGCCTTCTGGATTTTTCTTTAGCCGTAGAACACGACAGGAAGTGTGATACTGTGAATAACTTCACAAGTATCAAGTGGAAAGTCATGATGAATCTGCAGTAATACAACTTGAAATGTTCTTCTGCTTTTGTGCAACAGTTCTGCAAAGCCCCAGTGATTGTCAGAATTTGTAACGTTGGTGTCCTCACTCAAAATTTTGCTCCCAGTGGGTCGTTTTTTTAACCGTCAGGGGGGATTTTGTAAAATGGTTATTTCTCTTGGCTAAAATACTAAACATAATGGTTTTGGGGCCTTTACTCTTGGGTAAGTCAATGTTCCCACAGCAGAGCTTTCAAAAACTCGCTGCCTAAACCAGTATGTATTCATTTTGCATCGATTTGTTTACTTATTTCCTGTTTCAGCATTAACCCAAGTCTCATTGGAGTGGAGTCGCCAGTGGAGTCGCCGCATACGTTCAGCCTGTGTAACCTGACGACAGGAATTGCTTTTTCGTTTTATTCATTATTTTGGTTGCTGGGTTAGTTCGACTGTTTACATGTACCAAAGAGGATTTTCCAGAGCGTTGTTGTGAAACATCTACTTTTTTATGTTTTAGAGGTGTTTGTGTTTTTTCCAACTATTCATAACTTTTATATGAGTAAATATTAGAAGTGTGATTGAAAGAAATGATATGTTTTCAGTTCTTGTGATAATTGTGTGTTTATCTGTTAAATGATGCAGAATGTTCTGCTTTTTTCTGCTTTTGACTTGAGTTATTCCTTCAGGCGTCTCTGGAATGCACGTGAAAGGGATGTGTGTCTAGAGAAATAAATGCAGACGTTGGACTCGTGTGTTTGTGGGTAATTCAGCATGTAGGGAATCCTGGGAGAAAACTCTTGTACATAGACATTGTAATCACATGTAACTTCAGGATGTATATTTATAAATACGTATATATATTCTGAGCATGTGAATGAGACTATTTGTCATTGTGAACACACTCAAGCACCACAACGAGATGCAACCTCTGCATTCAACCCATCACACATGGAGCAGCAGACAGCTACCAACAGCACTGGTTGGTACCTTGCTCAGAGGTTCCTCAGTAGTGCCCAGGCCGGGACTTGAACCTGCAACCTTCAGTTCCCAAGGGCAATGTTCTAACCACTAGGCCTCCACTGCCCAGCTTTACACTGCTGTGCTGACTATGTGCAACATACTGTCTGCTCACTGATGGTGCTTTGCCGGTCCTGACCATTGGCGAACAGGGTAATAAATGCAGAGAAACAGATGAACTACGGTCAGTAGGTGTCGACCAGAGGAGGATGGGTCACTCCTGAGGTTTCTTCCTCCAGCTTGGGGAGTTTTTCCTCCCCTCTGTCACCATGGGCTTGATCATTAAGGGCTCGGACCTGGATTCTGTAAAGCCGTCTTGTGACGGCATCAACCGTAAAGAGCCATTTTAATAAAACTGAACTGATTATCAGAGCAGGAACTGAAGTTCTCCACTAGAGGGAGCTGCTTCAGACAAGGCCAGGGCTGATTCTAGATTTCTAGAGAGGTTTGTGAAAACAGACCCTGTTGTCTGTGGTTACACCCATAGTCTCTGTCCTAAAATGAAGTGTTTACAGAAACAGTTGTGATTATTGACTTCTAGTGCTTCAAGTGTAAGACGCTACTAACTTTTAGGAGTGTGTCCAGATCCATTTTGCTGTTTTGACATTGGACAAATCAGACTTTCAGTTCGAAAGTATATTTTGAGCATAACCTAACCTAACACTAAACCAATCAGAATGGCATGTAACCTCACCTTTAAAAGGCAGGGATGCAGTGGTTAGCGCTGTCGCCTCACAGTGAGAAGGTGTGTGTATGAATGGTTGCCTGTCTGTCTGTGTGTTTCCCTGTGATGGGTGGAGCCTCCTGTCCTGGGTGAACCCCGCCTTCGGCCTGCAGTCAGCTGGGATTGGCTCCAGCTTCCCAGAGACACAGAAATGGATGAAACGGTTTAGATGATGGATGGATGGGACGCATGAGCTTTGGTGGGCTGTTATTATAACAGTGTGTTTACCTGGCAAACCAGGCCAGTTGTCAGACAGACAGATGGACAGACTTTGCTAGATGGATACATAGACAGATATTTTATTAATTCTAAGGGGAAAATTAGGTAAATTACTTTTATTACACCGTATAAAGGTTCCATAGTCAATAAAAAGCAATTAAACTGATGTGCTGTTATGTGTGTGTCCTCCAGCTCTGCGTTAAAACTCTGGTCCGAGCAGAAGGAAAACGTTGTTGTCAGAAGTGGGATTCGAACCCACGCCTCCAGGGGAGACTGCGACCTGAACGCAGCGCCTTAGACCGCTCGGCCATCCTGACTCAAGGTGCTAGTGAGAATAATTGTGCTGATAACTGTTTTTAATAAGCTTATCATGATATTTTGAGCGTTTGACTAAATTTATATTCACGGAATTTAACGTAATGTTACCCGGAAAAGACGCTGTATCCTAATCTCAACTGCCCATGGCTGGCGTGTTCCAATCAGAAGCGATCATGCCCTGTTCCCTACTCCCTACAGGGATGTCCTGCTGGGGGTAAATACACATGAATAACGGAATACAGGAACCGTGAGGGGACATACAAACACCTTTTTTTTCGTCTTAGTCTAATAATAATACTTATAATAATAATAATAATAATAATAATAATTATTATTATTATTATTATTATTATTATAAATGTATTGGGAGAATCCAAACAAAACGTACCAGAATAAAATAAGACTAGACTAGACTATGTAATATATAATATATATTGATACTTATGTGTATACATGTGTAAATGTATATATATATATAATATAACTTTATTATATGTGTATTATACATATTATATGTGTGTTTCATACATGTCACATAATATGCCTGTGTGCATATGTGTATATATGTTTGTGCATATGTGTACTTGTGCACATGGATGTATGACTGTGTGTATGTATATATATGTATATATAATTATTCATATTTTTATCTCTGTAGCTCACCCCATCTACCTCACTTATATATTGTACTTTGCACTTTAATATCTATTTTTCTATTTTTCCATTAAGCATACTTTCCTCTTCTGCTGGTACAATACAATGC
This sequence comes from Arnoldichthys spilopterus, assembly GCA_037974385.1. Classification (NCBI taxonomy): domain Eukaryota; kingdom Metazoa; phylum Chordata; class Actinopteri; order Characiformes; family Lepidarchidae; genus Arnoldichthys; species Arnoldichthys spilopterus. The sequence continues at coordinate 11,302 of JBBPDA010058243.1, forward strand.
TAATACAATGACAAAAAAATCTCTCATCTCTCTTATCTCTTATAAGCTTAATTCATTTAAATATTATTGCTGTCGGATCAAAATCTTCTATTTCCAAAAACTAAACAGGAACAGTGTAGGAACTTTCAGTGTAGTTCAAATATATATTATTATGTTTTTAAAAATTGTATTGCTAGTCTTTTTGGAGCACTTCTAGGAAAGAAAAGTTTGACACAGTGAAAAAAAGTAAACGTAAAATAAATAAATAAAAATATTGTTTTGTATGTAACAATCAAGAAAAATGTAAATACGAGGTTTTGTTCGATTTTTCCACCAATATTCAGACAGTGCTGCTGAACTGTTGCTACATTACGGCAGGGAACCAGCACTCCTGCGCTCTACGTAGTGCACTTGTTTTCCGGTTTGAGACGCGCCCGCTGCTCTTCGCCACTCAGCCGCACGGATGACGAGGCGCACGGAGACCACGTGGCCTCTATCATGTGTCTCCTCGTCATGTGATGGTGAGAGCAGCAGCCAGTTTCCTGCCGCCGAGACTTGCTGTATCATGTCGGACGTGTCGCACTGACTCGGAAGCCGAGCAGCACCAGCATGAGAGCCAGCAGCTTTGCCCCGGCGTGTGTCATCCTCCTGCTCGCGCTGCAGCGCCGCCTGTGCCGCGCGGAGGGCTCCGATGGCAGCGCGTGGTTTGGAGACCTTTGCAGGTGAGGGGAAGCCCTGGCTGGCCTGCGCCCGGCTCTGGAACCTCCTGGTGTTTATGATCTGCTGGCTGGTGCCGAGGCAGCTGGAAGCTGCTCGTTTTTGGCTCCAGGGTGTGTGTTTTTGTTCATATTTGGTGTCGCAGAAGTTCGTAGACACCTCTGCCATTGTGGTAAGGCTCACATTGCTTCGAGGATTTGATTGCATCCAGCCTGAAGGGCAGAGCAGAACAGAACAGGTACAGATGTTTGATGGTCAGATCTGGATCACAAACACCTCCCAGATGTTCTGGATGGGGGCTCCAGTGTCACTGCTTCACAGTCCAGTGCTGGTTGGGGGGGAGGGGGAGGGGCTTCATGCTCCTCTTGGCAGCTCCAGAGACTCCCATTGTTTTGGCAGCGGGTTCCAAAGTCCAGACAGTGGGGGGCTGTAAGTTTTGGGACTTGCCCTCCAGTGGGCAGTGGTGGCCTAGTCATTAGGACGCTGCCTAGTCATTAGGTCACAGGTTCGAGTCCCTGGGCACCACTGAGGTTCCCTTGAGTAAGGTACTGTCCCGCTACACTGCTCCCCGGGTGCTGTTTGTAGCTGCCCGCTGCTCCACGTGTGCCCGTGTGATGGGTTAAATGCAGAGGTCACATTTCGTTGTGGTGCTCGAGTGTGTTCACAATGACCAATAGTGACTTTCAGTTCACTACAAAAATGGAGATATGTGTTCCCGGAAATCCTGTGATTAATTAGAGGCTAATTTGCATATTGCAGAGACCAATATTTGACCTGAAGGTGACCGAGACACACATAACCAGCTCTACCCCCAAAAAACATCTACCAGATATTCTATTAATGACATTTTTTCACTTTGTACATGTTCATATTGATTTATTTGTTTTAAGCACTTTTATCTAAACTTTACGCACCGGTGGTGTAACGATGAACCAGTGTGTATCGATGAATCGACCAAAGTAGCGAACGCTCCGATGAATCGATGTGACCCATAAAAATCGATGTTTATGTTTGCGATTAATTCTCCTTCATTTCACCGTGAGCAGTGTTTTGTACTGAGAAGCTGCTTCTGCTCATGACCACACTGCTGCATTTGACCTTTAATAATACAATGTTTACATTATAATGTGTCTGCACGTGTGAGATGATGGTAATGCAGTAGATTCTGTGGCCCAACCAGTCACATCACTACAGATCCCAATATCCAACCAATCACATCACTGCAAATTTTTAACATACTTGTGCAGTGGAGGCCTAGTGGTGAGGACGCTGCCTTTGGGACCTGAATGTTGCAGGTTCGAGTCCCTGGGCACCACTGAGGTTCCCTTGAGTAAGGGACCGTCCCGCTACACTGCTCCCCGGGCGCTGTTGGTAGCTGCCCGCTGCTCC